>JASKDV010177400.1:0-12902 GCA_032466395.1 Aegires albopunctatus
TACAGTAGAACACTGATATAAAGAACAACCCCAGGCAAGAAAAATAGTTCTTTATATCAGTAATTCGTTATTTCAGTCAACCTCTATATGAAAACATTCAGTCAGTTCCCCCTCTCCCCCACCCCTCCCAGCTTTTTCACACATTCTACATGCCAATGTTTTCCCTTTCCCAATGTCCTTGTTTCGATTTCCTCATCTTCCTACGTGAAGGTTGAAATTCAGCCGACCCGACATTAATGAAGATTCAATCTTTGCTTGATCCTTCAGCACCATTGACAACGACGACTTCGCCTTATTTTTCTTGCAGATGTAAACTTTCGATAGTTTCCCCACTGTTCACTTACTGTAGTACTTGCATGTTGAAGGACATTTTTGGAACTCATGTTTACCGACTAATTATGACTGAAGTACCTTACATGTAAAAGATCTAATCTAAATCTATCCCTCCAGGAAGATCCGGCCGCATCGGCATCCGATGCAGCCGCATCCTGTGGCCTTCCAAAAAGACAAATATGCTCTGCAAGACTGATACTGCCAAGCCGTCTCTACATTGTCAGGAAAAGTTGACAAATACATGACCCCAGATGGCCAACCAGCAGTTGAATTTCTACAGTAAATTCAGTTTTTTGACCCAACTCGACTGGTCACATTTGACTTCGACAAAGACCGTTTACAGAGTGCTCTGCCTGGTTTGTCTGCTGTTCCAGAGAGTGAGTTTCAATGGTACAGGGGAAACTGTGGGACCACAAGTGGTTAAAGTGTCTGGGGGGTTGCCAGTGGACCTCACTATATTCTGGAACAGCAAGGCAAATAAGTTGCCTCAATTGTCAAAGTGTGCACGAATCTATATTTATGCTCTTGTGAATTCAGCTGATGCAGAGCAAAGCTTCTCACTCACTATACAACCTGGTCTTTTCAGACCGCAGACATTGGTTGAGTGAGAATAACCTCAAGGGTCTTGTATTCTTGTATTATAACAATTTCATTGTTTCTTTGTTATAAATATAAGTGATAATAGCGTACTTTTCAGTATTACCAGTAATAAATAAAGTATTGTCGTTGAAATTTCATTTATTTTTATTTATCATTGTCATCTTTTTTATTTTTTTACCTAATCATTTGACCATGTCAACGTTAGCTATTTTAGGTGATATTTTTTAATTAACACGCTACTCAGCCTTGGATGTCCTCTTTCTGACTGCCACAGAGGCTGGTGTAGCATGTTAAGGGTTAAAATCAATGTTCTTTAAAATAGTGTACTTCTACATTGTCAAGTAGTCTGGTATATATTTCTGCTTTTTAGTTGTTTTTAATGAAATGAAACAACTTATTGTAGCTTTTAAACCTAACAGCATTCATATTTATTGTGAAAATTAGGTTTCGGGGGTTACAAAAGCACGCAAGAACATGCATAAATGTCGGATTTTATGGCATAATTTATGGCATAATTTCAGATTTTCGGCATAATGCCCTTTTTTTTTTTTTTTGCATAATATTGTCATAATTTTGCCCAAAAAATTGCATAATTCCGTGGGGACAGCTTTGCATACCTATAGCGGAAACTCGCATACAGCAGGATTATTCTTCTGGAACCAAAAGTCCCGCTATAGCCATGTGTACTACTATATAACAAACTATCATCAGCAAAGAGTCTAAGTGCCTGGAGAGAGATTACAGTTTACGTACATATATAAGGAAATAGAGCGGTCCAAGTACTGTTCCCTGCAGAACGCCTGAAAGTATGGGATTTGGATCTGACTCTGTGCCTCTTCTACTATTACTTTTTGGTTCCTACCTAACAAGAAGGATCTGGTCCATTCTAGGATATTTACACAGAGATGCTTCACCTACGGCTACACAGATTTGTAACTATATGACCTAATTCAAACCTGATTGAGCAGGATGCTTAACCTGCCTATCATTAATCAGGACATAGTCATTACATAATGCAAAGGGTTTAAAGATTGTTTTTTGAAGTTTCACCATCATAAAATCACATTCACATTTGATCTTTTGAAAATTATAACTTAATAATTGTATATCCGTATTCTCTATGCTTTCAGGTAAAAAAACATACCACATTGTGAAATGGTTGGACTGAGCACACAGAACATTTTTATTAGGCGTTGAAGTTGAACATTAAAAGTCTTATCCTTATGAGTTCCGATATGATTAGCATGAATGATGGACATTCTTATACATTTATCATATAAGAATTTCTCCATCATCTTTGGGATGTCAAAGAAAATTTCATGTACAATTGTACAGTGTAATGGGTGAAATTGAAAATTATGAAATATCCTTTATTTTAACAGAAGGGAGGTAACTGATTAAATTTTTGAATCCCTCTAATGACTTAATTCAAGGAATTGACCCTTTATCAACTCAAATTGTCTATCCAAACAATAAATATCAATGCTTAATTAAATTTTTTTTGTTGAAGTTTCTTTTTTTTTAAATTGGTTCATTTTTATATTTGTAATTGAGCAGGCATTTGATTGTTGTTCGTTCATGCAAGTCTTTTTGCTGTCAATGATTTTAGTTGGTTTAAAAAAAATAAATTGCAATAGAATGAGGAAGACCACACTAAAGAATAATGTCATGAAATTTTATTTAATTATTTCATCGGTATATTTCAAGAACATTAACCTTGGTAGAGCATGAATAAATTATAAGAGCAGGCATATATATTTACATGTTCACACTGGTGGGAAGTGTGGCTAATTACAACCACATATAATAATAATGATAATAATAATAACAATAAAACAAATTTAATATGGCCAACGTAAACAAACCAGAAATAAAATCGTCAAGCAATGCACACAAATGGGGGATAGCCACTGGCTATATGCCTCCCTCCTCGTTTGAGGGGACAAAAGAGCCTGACAGAAGACAATACTGATGGGAAAAGAAGCTCCCACTCAAGCCTTAGTTGCCTCTTACAACAAGCGTTGGGAGTAATTGCTGTGGATGTATTATGAATTTTTAGTTGAGGACCCCGCATCCACATGGGGAATATGAGAGAGAGGAGGGAGAGTAGAGAAAGAGAGAGCGATTGCCCAAACAGGTTTGGTTGAAGAGAGCAAAGCATATTGAGAAAGTGCCTGGGATACTTTTTGAATGATGGATATAGTCTCATATAGAGAGCAAGGTAAATGAGCAGTGAATGAATTCCAGAGATCTCTTTATTTGATGCCAAATGTGGTTATTAAGGTAATTACATGGGATTATAAGAAAAAGAATAACAAATAAAAATTACATTAAAAATAAATATGCATTAACAAATGCATTGTGTTTTAGGCCAAATCTGGTGATTCTGGGTGTTATATTTCTTTATTAATAAAAGTGTTGGCAAATATTTATTAACCTTTTTTGAGTATAATTATTATGATCGTTGTCATTGTTATTAATACTATTATTATTATTATTATCAATATCATTACTTTTACATAGTTATACCACTTATAATGCTTAACTTACTATAATGCACGCCTTATGGCCATAGAAGAGTGTTCAAAGTATAATTTTATCTCATGCACCTTTTCTAACTATTCAATCCATTCAATGATTCAGTCCATGCAGGTCCTGCGTTCTTCAAATCATCTAACCACTAAATTCACACTTGTATACATAATAATAATATTACAAAAAATATAATCATATCAATTATTATGTCCATGTTTGAGCTCATTTATTCTCTCAGCAAATTATTATCATGTGAGCTAATAAGAACACAGCAATTAAACTCATTTACTGCGTATCTTTACTTATTGTTCAAATTTGTTAGTTATATGCAGCATAAGGCTATATCACCGGCTATATATCTCCTCCGAGTGAGGGAACAAAAGAGTCTGTCGCTCAGAAGACAATGCAGATGGGAGAAGAAGCTCCCACTCAACCCTCAGTTGCCTCTAATGACATGCATGGGGGGAATGGCAGTGGATGCATTCTAACCTCTCGGTTGAGGACCACAAGGGGAAATTGTGACAATCCAAACAATAAAAGTGCAAATCTTCTTATGGAATGAGTTTTTAGCCTTCTATTTATAAATCCTGGATTCAATGGGGAAAATATATATTTTTAAATAAAATAACAAATAAGGAAACTCTGAAGAAATGTGAACTCAATTTGGTAAGCTTCAAATATTGATTTACCCTGCAGAGATTTTTATTATTTATTTGAGTTTAAGGGCTCTATCAACCTCTAGGGTCATCTTATTCTTAGAGCCCATGGAAAAAGTAAGATTGTAGTTGGTTAGTTAGTTATTTGGTGTTTTGTTTTAAGAATCTTTTAATCGCTAATGTCACCTCAGAGCCCATGGAAATGGAAAAAATAAGATGATAGGCTAGTTAAAAGAAAGAAAAAAAACGGAAGTAGAAGAAATATGTTTTAGAAGAGGGAGAAAAAGTTGCCAAGGAAGAAAAGAAGCAATTCAATAATAAGTAGAATACATATTATAATAATAAAGATAAATAAATGGAGAGATGATTCACGGATAAAAAAAAATCCAAAAAATCTCAAAAACAAGAAACCTAATTAATGATGTCATCACGCTCCAAAACATGCACATGAAAGACCACCCAGGATTTTCTAATGCCCTTTGTGTACAGGAGTTCTCAGTCCTTCTAGATAGCATGTGACCCCAACAGTATTTCTAAGTCAAGCAATGCACACACATGGGGGGTGGCCACCGGGTTTACGCCCCCTCCCTTCCCAGCAAACTTTTTTCCTTCCTCTTTAGGGGACAAACAAGCCTGACAAACAGAAGAAGCTCCCACTTGACTCTTAGTAACCTCTTACGACATGCATGGGGTGTTCTGGCATTGGGACCATTCCGTCCTCTCAGTTGAGGACCCTGGTTCCCACACAGTACCCAGTAGAGAATTGATGATAGTTTTTAAAAAAATTACCGATTATCAAATGATCAATATGATAGAAACATATTTAAGAAACAGGAAGCAATTCAACTTTCAAATGAACAATCTGTTAGTGTTATCAGCAAAATGTTAAGTTCTTTCATAACACCTGAAATTTAAAAAAGTAAATAAAGGGACAATTTTGAAAAAGTAAAAGGTAAATTTTTTAAAGGAAATATTAATAAATCAATAACAGTTAACACATACATTATACAACAAAATATTTCAAAATGCTTTAGAACAGGCTTTGTAGAATGGATCGAATACTTTGAGATAAACTTTTGGGATGATGTGGTGATGGGCTTGGCATTCACTTTAGTGAAGCAGTGGGCTGGATTCTTTAGAATTTTAAGTTGGTTCTTTTGCTATGTTGTCTTTGTGTTTTTATATTTGTCAGTGGAGGGAGCGGGTGGGATATTTTTTGAGAAGGATGATAGAGGATTAAAACTCTTGCTTATATATTATGTGGAAAATTAGCATGGGGTAAATATGGATTACACATTTTGCTATTTGGAAGGTTAGGGGAAAAAAAGACCTGCGGGGAAATATTCTTCATTTGCATATAACAGAAAACAATGAAAAAGCATTTCACTTTATTTCCCTCTTAAACATTATACAAAAAATTAAGATATGAAATTAATCCTACATTTGCAGGTCGTTCATAAAGAAACCCAACTTCCCATCAAAGCTAACCTATTGCAAGAATGACCGGTCTTTCATAAAGTCACATTCTTCCGGAGATTACTAGCCCCTATGGGTCGTTCCTATTCCTCTCCCAAGGGAATGAATGAATTATGCAGCCATTAAGACCTTCAGCTACCAAGTGTGTGTACTGAAAAATCAACAGTACACTTAACAAATAGGTCCATTTATTTACTTTATTTTCAGGATTTTCTTTATCTTGGTTTATCTTTGATTAAAAATATTGATTCTCATCATTTTAGAACATGAACACTCATGAAAAGGACAAATTCAATTTTTAAAAGCCAAAGATTCCCTTTAAATCATTGAATTTGTAAAAAAAAAAAAAGGCCACAAGCATGAGGATATTACAGTGGTTTTCGGGAGAGTGCCCTCTGGCTGAATGCCAGTTTCGCTTAAGTGCCCGCTTTTCCGCCGACACAGAATTATTTTTTCTATCATTTTCATCACTCTAAGCGTAAGTGCCCGCCTGCTAAAAAGATATTTTGCCTAAGTGCCCGCTATTTCAGGATCATGTCACTTTAAAACAGCAGCAAAATATGTCAACCAACGCTTTATAATTTATCAGCGATCACTTTCTAAGGCTAGCAAACGTGCGTTATAGCTTAATTGCGTGGTTAATCCCACCCCTTTGTTACTATCAGCAAGGTGAGAAATCCCCTTGGCCCCACGCACTGATGGCTGGGTTGACTCTGAAATGACGGACATGTGTAACTTTAACAATCAGCCAATCAAATGCACCGAAGTAACCAAGGAGGTGGGGCAATGATCTGGACTTCAGCAGGCATGTCTAATGACCCAAGCCGGTTCAGAAAGACAACAAGTCCAAGTCTATCAATGTACATTAGACAATGCAATCAAATCTTACCTGGCGCCACAAAATGATCTCTGTCTGGCAATGAACCGAAGAGATTTTGATCTTTTCGATAAGGGCTGCGTGCAATGTAAATTTGTGTAAGGCAATTTAAAAATTAGCGAAGTCATTGAGAGGGGGCATACAAAATTTTTCATTTTGCGACTGAAATCAGTTAGCATGCATATGTGCATATGCCTCCAATTTTATGAAATGTTCACAGTTCTAAGCCTTGGCCATCAACGCCTAAGTGCCCAGTTATGCTGATTCCCAACTATCGGGCACTCAGGCGAAAACCACTGTACATCAGCTGACTTGTACACTACTCTAACCCATCATAAGTCTCAAATACAGTTGAACCCGGTTATACTGAAATCGGATATATACTGAAATCTTGATTAAACTGAAACTTTTTCAAAACAACAGAATTTTGTCTATATAAATAGACCGGTTAATCTGAACCCAAGCCTGCTTATACTGAAATATTTTTCTGCTGATTGAGAACAGAAATGGCAGAAATTCTTAGTCAAAAGTCAAAACGGACATCAGCCACAAAGAAAATAATACAAAAAAGAAAGACCAAAAGAAAACAAAATCAAAAACCATTATGACCCAATGAATGGCTGTCCCAAGTCATCATACAAAATGGATGATGCAGTGTTTCCTTTCCATTGACTTGAATAATACCCTAAACACCATTATAGCATACTAAAATACCTCTACACATCGATGTTGCGTTATTATCGGTTATACTGAAATTTTTAGAAGTTTCATTTAAGTTAAGATTCAGAAAAAGCGGGTTTGACTGTACAATGAGAGCTGGCTATCAATAAAAAATATCATTATCAATTGAAAATAAATGTACTGGAAGTGGCATTCAGCATTTGTGTCTAAAGTTTTAAAAAAACTGAGGAACTAATTTATATTAAGAGAGTCAAGTTATTTAAAAGATGACTTTTCAAGACATAGATGAAACATAACTAATGATTCATTGGTAATCCAACCCATACAAGACAACTCATAAATCAATATACTCAAATTCAGAAAATCATCTTAACAATTTTTTAATAATATGCTTTTTCCATGACCATTGCTCTTAACCCTCGCCGTACGTTGGGGTCTCTAGCGACCCCACGTCCTCTAAAAATGTGCTCTCATTAAATTAATTTTAGTTCCACTTCCAGGAGCCTGAAATTTCACACATTCCTCAAAGACAATATTACCCATCGACTCACACTTTCAAAATTAAAAAATACATTGAAATCTTTGCTCACCAATGCATGTGCATTTCCACCACCCTTCCCCGTATGTCAAAGGGTCTGTCAGAGTGTCAGGACCCCATTATTTATATAAAATTATCTTATTAAACTATTCAATCTTTCTATCTCTTTGCCTCCCTCTCTCTTCCTCCATCCCTCCCCTCTCTCTCTGACACACTTACTCTTTCTCTCTATATGCTATTCTTGCCCTCTCAAGCACGTCTCCCCCCCTTGCCCCATTCTCTGACACACTTATCTCTCTCACCTCTTCCTCTATGACACACTCCTCCCTTGACTGACTCATTCTCTCTCTCTCCCTCTTTCCCCCTGACTCTCTCCCTCTCCCACTCTTTTACCCCTCAACCCCCCTTTTCTCTCTCTCATTCTTATATGCATTGTGTATAACTTCCATACAGGCCATCTTTGTTTCTTGTCCTTGTTAATGGCCATCTTCCAGCCTGAATTACTCTGTTCTCTAGTATGTTTCCTTTATTTTACTCCCTCTCTCTCATTCCCTCTCTTTCTGTCACTTACTATTTGTAATTGTATTATTGAAATTTAAGAATTTAATTTAATTTTTTTTTCTATTGAGAAGTTGGTACAGAAAATTTATTTTTATATTCATAATATCAATAATGTTAAACATTTGATACCAAAAGAAATTCTTTCTGTCATTGCAAACGCCCTCATTTTATCTAAATTTGACTGTTGTAATTCTCTTTTGTTTGGAATAACCAAAGACAAATTAAATCAATTACAAACAGCCCAAAATAATGCTGCAAGGTTAATTATTGGAAAAAGTAAACAAGATCATTTGAGCCCACTTTTGATTACACTTCATACTTCATTGGCTCCCAATAGAAAAAAGAATTGTGTACAAATTGATGACCTTGTGCAACAAAAGTATTTTTTTCAAACGTTCCATCTTAAATGGCAAATATGATCATGCCATATAGGCCAAACGGTGATTTAAGATCCTTAAATGATCCAACAAAATTTTAATTATATGTACCACTCAGAAAATTAATAACAGTAGGGGAATAGATCTTTCTCACACTGCGCTCCTAAAATGTGGAATTCTCTCCCAAAAAGCCCTAGAGGGAGAGAAAGTTCTGATTGTTTTAAGAGAAACCTGAAAACTTTTCTCTTTCACACTGTGAAATCAGAGGTGTGAGAGATCCATGTAATCTAATGTCATATGTTAAATACGTCTTTTTAGTTCTATAGTAATTTCTATGTGTGTGATGTGCATTATAATGTTAAATGTTAAAGCCCTCTGAGCTTGATTATTATCGGGATGTTGGCGCTATATCAAGATTATTTATTATTATTATAGTCTATCGATATATTGAAGATCCACTGACTATCCAGTCATGGAATTGAGAGATCCCTCGCTCACCTCTCTTTCTATCTCCCTCTCATCCCCTCTATATAATTTCCTCTATCTCTCTCTCCTTTTCTATCCTTCACATGTTCTCCCCCTCCTCACCCCATCACTCTTCCTATTCCTTCCTCTCTCCTTCTCTTTTTCTCTCCCCCCTCCCCTATTTCTTTCTTTCTTTCTCCCTCCCTCTTTCTCACTCCCCCTCTTTTAATTAATCTATCTCTCCATCTATATAATATCTATTTATCTTTTAATCATCCCTCTGTATCCATCTCCAAATGAAATAGCTTAATTTAGAGTCATTGAGAGAGAGAGAGAAAGAAAAAGAAAGAAAGAGAGAGGGATGGGAGGTCCGAGGAGAGAGGCTGGGGTCATTCAACATAGACATGCAGGTCAGGTTTCTCTTGATGCAGAAAAAGTATTGGGAATGCCGATGTCCCACTTATACCTACACACAAACACTCATATTACAATAATATTACTATATAGGTGAGACCATAAAATGCTATTTAAATGTGGGGTCGCCATAGACCCCACGACGTACGGGAATGGTAGTTAGAAAGCGGCGTACGGCGAGGGTTAAGTTACATTACATAATTATAAGATATCTTTGAAACCATGACAATAAAACATGTATATATATATATATAGATATATATTATATCAAATACCCAAGCTTTCAAAAAAGAATGTATAAATAACATGGTTGAGATCACAATGATGCAAATGAAATCCTATGATTGAAAAAAAAAATGGGAAATGCCGTATTTTTTCTAGCAACCTGAAATTCAACTATTTTTCCACAAACCTCTGATCACCATCAAAAATCATAATTAACTTCATTCAAATTTTTTGTATATTTTAAAACCACACAGCATACCAAACTTCAAAGTAATCTGAGAAACCCCAAACAGCTCATGAAAATTACTATACAAACAAATAGGTAACATATGCAAAACAACCTGCTTTTGACAACTCCTGTTTGAAAGGAAAGTAGAGGGTAGTAATAACCTATGCCCTAGAACCACAAAGCAAAGTACAAACATCTCCATTTCAGTAAGGCAGGAAAAGAGAGTGCCCTAATGTCAAACTATAATTAGTTAGCTACAGGTGCAAGATTAGGACCACCCAATTTTATGATGATACATCCCTAACGTAAATTCATACTTAAAATATAATTAATTATTTGGAATAATACTAATACCGTAATAATAAGATTCCTTATCAATGCAACATCAAATGACAAAGAAATTAGGATTTCAATCTTTTTCTTGAAACAACAATGACATATAAGACCTGCCAAATGAGTCCCATCGAGCCATTACTTTACTTGAGTAAGTAAGTCCATCAACTTAGGCTTTATAAAATTATCAATACAAAATGTAGAAACTATAAACAATTAAACCTTTATCACTGTTTTTAAATGAAAAAAAAAACAAAATTCAAATGCAAATCATTTGTTCAGATAAGTGCAGAGATGAATTATAGGTTTAGAGGGGGTAACAAGGGTAGAGCCAAACAATAGAAGTAAGTACGAGTCGATATAACTTGCACAATAATTATTAAAAAAGTATCAACAGTTTATAACATAGGACATCACTTATGAGCACAAAGAAAAAAAAGCAGTTAAGGGAAACCCATGGTCAAAGTGGTATTTAAATAACATTATAAACATTCTCAATGTCAACAATTAAAATTAATGTAAAAAATATACATGGCTGAAAGCTAAGTATCATTATAAATAGTCAAGGCATCCTCATGTCTTACAATCCCAAGTCCAACCAATCTGATGATGGTTGAGCTTATAAGTCTTAAAACCGTTAGTAAATTTTTTTGAAATTGCATATTATATTACCTCCTGATAACTTAAAACTGTTGAAATCAATACTGTCAAGGTCAAATGAAGAGCAGTATATGCTTAATTTCAAATAGGCATATACCACATTTAATTTGATGCTAAAAAAATAATATTGCATGAGCTTTCTTAGACTCTGAGGGGTACCTTATCTTAGTGAGGCATTGAGGGGAGTTTTGCCTATATATTTATAACTCACAAAAGCGATTATAAATAACATTAATATGCATGATCAAAGAAAAGACAAGGGGCATTATTTACTCGGTAAATAGAAACAATTCATATACAGTTGAATAACAAAAATATAACAAAGATTAACAAATCAACAAAAATAAGAAGCATAGACAAAAAAACAAAAAACAAAAAAAACAAAAAAAATTCCGGTAAAATCGCTTTAACAAAAGATAAACAGTATTTTTAAATATGCCCAAAAAATTCAACAATTAAAATCATAATCAATTAAGACAACTGGTAGTGTAAAGTGTATCTCTCGTGATTTATGAATAGAGTAGCTGTTCTTTTATTTACATTATACTTCTCTCTTTCACAAAATAAAAAAAAAATGTAAAGAAAATGGCAGGTAAAAATTGTTTGAAACAAAATGAAAACAAAAATGTCTTCTGACCAAATATAAGCCACCAGAGTTGGGAATATTTTGGAAGTGGGAAGAAATCTTGTAACAGCTATAATGTAATATGGCAAGATGATACAGTGCTGAAATAAGGATGTTATATTGCTGATTTCTCTGAAGAGAGAGATGGAAAAGAGGGGGAAAGTCACAATGCACATTATTTCCTACATCCCTGAATATAATGATAATTATTAATAAGTGTCTCTCATATTCTAGACATTTTGTATTTTGTTAGATGTTCTTGTTTCAAAAACTAATTTTTGTGAAAAAAGCCTAATAATATAAAACAATCATGATATTCTAATACAAAAAAAATAAATATATACATTTTAAAAAATTCCTAGTCTTATGACTAATGTTATGTATATCAATTTAAATATTTCCCAAAGTCCTTTAGATTTAGTTAAAGAAGTTTGAATCTCAGGTCTCTTCTTTCTGAAAGTTGTGCATTTGAGAATGCTGCCCCCAATGTTTATACTAGAGGATCAATGCTTACATACTTTTTTTTTGAGTTAAATTTTAAATGGTGAAAATGGCGTCAATGATGATTATTTTAGATGTAGAAATTTATAAATTAATGTGAACACTTATAATGGGAATGAGGGCTCTGGGAGCAGAACAATAAATTGTCAATGAATTTTAAACATTGTGAATTGTCAGGATTGTCTAATAAAATGCCTTTCTGTCCATGAGTTTAAAGGTGATTTTTGAAATTGTTCAGACGATTCATAACTTATTTCTAATGAAAGGCCTTTCCAAAGTCTTAGGCAAAAGTACTGGAAAGACCATCCACTAAAGCTCCTCGACTACAAGATTAATAGTTATAGCCAGATTGGAATACTTTTGAGAGAAGGATGACAAAATTATTTCTCATTATACTTCAACTTCAATGCACCAATGACATGGTTGTGGAATTGGCCCTGCTTGGAAGTCAGGATGTAGTTATAAGTCTTACACGTATAGAGCCTGTATGAAATTAGCACCTTTCTCTTTTCAATGACTCTTTTATACAAATAATTTTTAATTCATTTCATATTAAACAAAAATATCTGACAATACAATTAACCAACAGACAGAGGTTAAAGAAAGCAAAATTCTTCATGAGACAAACAAACTATTTCTCCTGAGCGTAAATGTTCTCCGTAACATACTGTATTCACTCTATTATATATATTTAAAAATGTAGGCCTACCGGTAAATCATAACAAAACTAGATCTAGTTAAGCTAACGGGACACAACGATTGCTAACTACACACTATGCACCCATACACAGGCATTTCTCACTCTTCTCTTGCCAT
>JASKDV010177411.1:0-22314 GCA_032466395.1 Aegires albopunctatus
CAGTGACTGGAAAGACTCGGCGACAGGCCAGCGGCCTAATCAAGCGACGTCGATGCCATCTATTCTATTCTATTCTATTCTATCTAAAAGCTAAATCTTGTTCTAGATTCTAGGTGTATTATTTTTTGTTGTTAGTTTTGGTCACCAGGTAGGTAACAAGCCTTCCACATTGTGGACCAGTGGAGGGAAAAATCAGTTTTTAATAATCAAACAGATTCTTATATGGCTTTCTTTGTGCCATCTGGTCCAAGAAAAATTGACCTTGTGAATTCCTGTGTGCTTTTTAATGGAAATTCAGAGTGTGAACAATTTAACATCATTAACATAATATAACATGTCTTTCAACTTTTGATCCCTTGAAGTTTTAGCAAACATGACCACTGCAGGATATGGAACATGGAAATCTCCGATTTCAAGTCGAATGACAACGGAAAAGGGTGTTCAGTTGCAGCTCTTATTTGTTGACAGTGATTCAACTTTTTCTGGTAGGCCTTAAAAGTATTTGTCTAATAATAAATAATAATAAATAATAAGAAGGAAAATACTCAGATTTATTTTCTGTCTTTAGAAGATATAATATAAACAATGTATAACACCAAATTTCTTTGAATTTAAAAGTAAAAGAAAGTTTTAGCTCTAAAAGCTAATATCTCTTATAATTAAAAAAAAAAAAATTTGATTTGTCTGACCACTTTTATGTGTTATAGATCTATATGTATTAAAAAAAATTACAAATACGATTTTGAAATCAGAATTTTCTGAATAAATTTACTGATTGTGAAGGAGGGTAAGAATTGCTTATTCTCTATATCTGTCAGATAAAGTATACTGGAATGAAATTCGTTATGATGAAGAAGGTCGCTATGTGATATGTTCAGCTGACAAGGCTGGCAAAATTATTGAATGGACTCCTAAAGACTTTAACGCAAGATCTCTTGTCCATGAATATGGAGGTAAAATTTTGATGAAGAATAGCAATTCGTCGGTGTAATTCTCTTCTAAACACTTGTCTGGTAACATTTATAAGCAGACATAAGTGTTTAGAGAATTACACCGACGAATTTGATTTACTACTTTTGTTAAACATATATAATTATACAATTAGATTTTTTGAGAAAACATTTCATCATGAATAGCCCAAATATCAAAATATTACATTAAATATATTTGATTTTTTGCAGAAAAAGCATGATAGAATTGTTGCCTGTAACTGTAAGATTTTTCAATAAAATTCCACTCAAAAAAATCATATTTATTCTTGATCTTTCAGGTGGTGATTTCTTCGTCTACAAGGGCATTGTATATTTCTCTAATTTTTCTGACCAAGCTTTGTATAGACAAACCAGTCCTGATGAAAAGCCTGAAGCGGTTACTGATACTAGTAAATCCTGGAGGTACACTGATGGCAGAATGTGTGTCCAGGTAAATGAACCGTGCAACTAATTGCTCATTCATTTATTTATAATTTTAGGAAACCAATCTCCCAAGAAATAGGACATCAATGGGAAAGAAAAAAAAATGAAAGTGTGATTTTTATAATTCTTAATTTGATACTTCTGTAAACTTTTCCATTGAAATTGATAGAAAGCTTTATTCATAGGGGAAAGGGAAAGGGGTTATTTTGGTTGTTGATTTTTGCTGGGGTTGTTTTTTGTTGTCACTTTTTAAAATGATAAATAGTTGTTCTTTATGCTTTTAAGATGATTGATGCTCCATTCATCTACTCAAGGATATATTGTAAAGATGAAATATAGATAGTATTTTTGATGAGTAATTTCATCACCAAAATAATGAAAGTTAGCTTTTGCTTCCTCACATTAACAATCAATCTTTTAAAATGCTGCTTCCAGCACATTTTCCATCGATAGCCCTCTCTCGCTGTAAAGCACTTCTGATGTAATAGCACAATAGGCTGGCACTGTGTATGAGTCATCTGATGTAAAATTACCACATACTCTGAATATTTTTACAAATTCAATAGTTCAAAAGAAATTTTTGTTATCAAAAGAAAGACTTTTAAAATTTTGCGTTTTTCATGTTTTTTCCTTAATAAAATGATTAAAATCAAAATATATCACAAACAAACAAGAAAACAAAACTTATCTTGCAGAGAATCCATGAAAGGAAGAAAATTGGGAAAATGAATTAATGGACTTACTTACAAAAGTATTTTTGATTTTTCAGTATAAGTTCAAAAAAGAAAAGAAAGAAAAAAAATAAAAATAAATAAATAAATAAAAAATAAAAAATAAAAAATAATGTAATTTTCAGGGTCCATATCACTTTTAATACACACCATTACTTTGAAAGCGGAATATGAATCACTATCAGAAGCACTTGACTTTATGAAGGACCCAGCCAAATGACTTTATGAAGGACTATATCTATAGCTAGAAGATCTTTATTTATAGCTAGAACATCATTTGTTCTTATCTTTTTTTTTTTCAGAAGTCTCGCATCATTTGTGTCCGTGAAGATCATGATGTAATCAAGAATGGTGCAAAAGAGGCCCAAACTACCATTATTTCTATTAATCCTGAAAACAAAACCACAAATACTTTGGTAAATAAATGAGGAACGAAATTTCTGAAAATGTGAATAAATTTTTAAGTGCAATTTATTTATTATGCAGACCATCATAGAAATTGATAAATGCAAGGGCCCTGTTGTTGTCTATACTATTAGAACTTTATAGTTATGTGTAAAGTATAATTTTAAGAAATAATATTATGAAACTAAGGCTCTCTTTAACTATGTTAATATGATATGTAGCCTTCTTAACTAGCGAAGGAAGATATTATATTGATGTGTTTGACTTTGAATTATTATGAAACATAAGTTCCTCAAAATCTTTGTGATTCATATTTCAAATACATTTTAGGTCTGTTCTGTCAGGGTATCTTCTTCTGTTATTTAACTTTACTGTGATTTTTGCCCGTTTCATATTTTTAAAAATATAGCTTAATACAAATTCTTGAATTAATTCCAATCGGATTTTACAGGTAAAAGGTGCTGATTTTTATGCTTGCCCCAGAGTATCTCCAGATGGGAAGAAACTTGCTTGGATTCAATGGGTTCACCCAAATATGGTAATCATTGGGAATTATATTCATTATGTGGCATATATTGATCACCCTTGTTTGTAAACTTTAAAAAAATGTCCCTTTCAATGATGAATCAAGCAAATTTTTTATAGAACAAATTAAGAATCATTTTGGTTCTTCCAAATTTTACCCAGTCATCTATCCTTGCAAAATAGTAAACATGCTGAGAAATTGTGCCAATCTCAATGTTTTACAATTTATACGAGTTTGTAGGTTATAACTTCAACTTAAAGATTCTATATTAAAAAATAGCTTGTTATTGTTTCCTTCACTGGATATTTAATTTAATTTATATTCTCAGCCATGGGACAGTACAGAATTATGGACTGCTGATTTATCAGACTCTGGAGATGAAGTCATTGAAGAATCAGCAAAAATGGTGAAAATGATAATTACAAAAATATTGTAAATTTGATCTACTTTCACAAAGATATATACTTAGATCCTAGTCTCATACTTTTATCCTATCTTTTAAAATCACCTCTTTAATCTTGGCTCTACAGTAGGTCTGCAAAGTGGTGTAACATTTCAAAATTGGCAAAAAAGTCAATTTCTATCCGAGTTAAATTGGCCCGTAGAGCTTATCCCACTTTCATTGGCATGAAACAGTAAATGTGAAGTTAAATCACATCCTAGACAAGACAGCAGTTTGGTCATACTCCCAGTTTTTTAGCTGGTCCCATTTACTCCTGTTATCAAGAAATTTTGCAAATGGCGAGATTTGATCCCACCATGTCACTCAGTTGGTGAACAAATGCTACTGGAGTTATATAACATGTTGAATGTGTTACACACCAGACAACTCCCTTATCTCAGCTCCCACCCCCACCCAAACACTTCCAAAGACATATCATAAATTCCTTTCAATTTCAATTTCAATGTAATATATTTTAATCAAAAATGGTAAATGAATGGGAAATTAATACAAAAGTATACAGATAAAGAATTCAAGTGAAATTAGATAAATTCTGGTGAGATGTCTTTCCTCCAAAATGTTCATACAACTACATACTTCCTTCCTCAATTTTAGCCCATAATTGCTTTTGCATTTTGGCTTGTATCAGATACCAGTTAAAATGCAACCAATGAAAGTAAAGATAATACAAGAATGCAATGTCGTTAAATTACAATCCAATTGTGTGGCATCGTGGTCTAGTGGTAGACATTTGGGCTGGTGATCGAAATGTCCCAGGTCGAATCCCGGTTGGGTGTGATGTTGAGTTATTGGGAAAGACTTTTTACATGCATCTCCTCATTGTACCCAGGTGTAAAATAGGTACTTAGCTATAGGTAGAGGAAGATCTTGTCAGTAAGCCAGAGTGAAGTACCTTTCATTGGGTCACACCTCTGTAAGCTCTCTTCCACCCCCCCCCCCCCCCTTCCCACCTTCACCCACCCAGCAAGGTTGAGAAGGAATTTGGATTGCAATGGCCTGTTACCTCTTTAACATTTAGTGGGATCGTGCTATATAAGAATGCTCTTTACTTTACTTTGTGTTGCAGTAATGAGAATATTATTAGACATGACCCCTTTGTAGGGCATTATTATGTGATAGATTTTGGCTTATGCTACTCAGGAGTACCTTCTATTACATGTCATTATGCAGCTAATGTCTTCTTAGTCTTTAACTAAGATTAGTCGTGTCTATTTCGACATTTTGTTTACATTTGTAATTTAAGCCTTGCTGTTAATGCTGCAGTCAATTCATTTACTACTGTTAATATTTTCTCATTAGATTGCAGGAGGCAAGGATTCTAATGGACAAGATCTTAGTATTGTACAGCCATCATGGACTAGAGACAACGAACTGATCTATATTGGAGATCAAACTGATTGGTGGAACTTGTACCATGTGACCAGTGAAGGAGATCATGTTAATCTTTATCCTGTGAAATCAGAAATTGGTGGACCCCAATGGATGTTTGGATGGACACCTTATGCTCTTGAACCAAATGGTGGTAGCCGTATTCTGACATCCTTCAATAATGTAAGCATGATATAAAAAGTCATACTGTTTTTGTTACCGCTGTTTATTTTTTAATTAGTTATTAGAGTTTAAGGGCTCTACTGGGGTCATTGTAGTGCCATTATTTTTTATTTATTTTTTAACAAGATGAACAAAACATTTCAATTTTTTTTAAATGTGACAATATTAATATTTTAAAATTTTTGAGAAATTAATGTTTATCATTTTGATTCAAATTTTCCAGCTCAGCACAACTGCAAATTTGGACACCAAGCCAATTTTTTTCTGGCTTTTCTATCATCGCCTTAGTTAACAAATTGCATAATTTTCAAAGTGTGAATAGGTAACGCAACATATATACATATAATTGAAGGATATGAATTGGGTAACAAGAAGGAGAATTTACAACAATTATTTGAACTTTGAGAGAGAGCTACAAATGGTGATTGATGGATAGAAAGAAAAAACAAAAAAATGTGTGAGCACTATGAAAATCCATTGGGGACTCATAAGTTAAAGCCATTTCTGAATAATCACTACGACAAGGAATATTATAAGAGGCATAAATCATATTTTTGAAGTACGTTTGCACAAAAATTTAACTAGACATGCGATAATCAATGATATTTTGCATTGCATACATTATAATATTATGGGAAGTGAAAAAAAGAAATGCAAAATACCATGCCTCAGGATTGGATCTAAATCTAGAACTAGACCCAGTATCATCATCGTCTGAGGAATCTAGATTTTGCTCTGCATCTTTTTGCTCTTCTAAATCAACACCTACATTTTATCAGCTGTTTCATCTTTAATTATCATCTAGAGGGCTAAATTAATCATAATCTTCATTCACTAATCCTCAATCTATTGATAGGCTACGAGGCAAATTAAAGACCATTTCAACTTATTTGTAATTTTGTAACCATCCATCAATTTATGAAATGGTAAACAGAAACCAAAAGTAGAAACTCTTCTACTGATAGAAACTGCTAAGCCTCAATCATAAACAGTATACAAAGGATAGACTGGACACTTTGCCTTTCAAGCACATTTTTTGACTGAAGAGTTCCTTGTGGCAAAACAAACGAAGAGTCTCTAGAATCTAGCACGATAAGTCACTTTTTTAAAAATGCGTAAAAATGTTCGTCTTGTTGAAGTAAAATTGTTGCTTACTTCAGTAATTATTTGGTGCAAGTCTATGGTGATTATCAATTTGTGAAATATTATTATTATTATTGACATGGCTCGTGTGTTTCCTTTCCACCGGTAGAAATTTATTTATATCAGTGATGGGCTTTTTTATCCATTTTAGGAACTTGGCTTACTTGACATGAAAAGTAAATCTTACAAAGTCATCGAGACAGGCTTTACTTCGCACTGTAGGCTTGCATGGACAGCTGATGGTTCTGCCTATTGCTTTGCAGATAGTGGATGTCATTTTCCTAATGTCATACGAGTCAACCTGGACACTTTGAAGGTGATTTAATGTTTAAGTAATTTAATGTATATTGGCCTGCTGAAGATTGAAAGGTCCAATTACCAGCAAGGTTGTAATGATGTTTTCCTCAAGAAAATAGACAAGCGTGGGTGGACAGCAGTATCCCTGTATACAGGGGGTACTGGTGGACAGGCAATCCTAATCTTTTGGTCATTGGCAAGAAGCTGATCTGCAAGCAGCCAATTAACCACCTCAGTGCCCACCCAGACCATAGATACACGTGGGCGATGAAAACCCAATAAAAGGCCTACAATTACAATAGTGCATGTATTGAATACAGGCCTATCACTATTATTGCCTGAAATCGAAGTGTTCACATAATTACAGAGAGAGAGAATAATACATGAAGTGAAGAAGGTTGTGGCTGAGCACTGAGAATGGTGATTCTAACGGTTATAATGGACACTTAAATTTTGACCAATGATTCTATTATCCAGATGATTCTGTAATCCAAAAAAATCATCGGGAACGAATGTGTCTGGATTAGAGAGATGTAACTGTATATTATTTACTGAAGATCATTTTTATCATTGATTCTTTATTCTCTTCACAACTATTTGCACTTCTAGGTTGATATTATCCGAGCCTCCATGTCTCCATCCGTTGACAAGGATTATTTCAGTCTCCCAAAAAAGATCACATGGCCTACTGGAAATGGAGAAAAATGCCATGGTCTTTACTATCCACCCACAAATAAAGACTTCAAGGCTTCAGAAGGTGCTAATCTAGTGAATTTGAAAGAAAATCTATCATATGAATCATTTATAATGCCATGATTGCGATTTCTATTTCAATTATAGCCTTTAATTTTTTTTATTCTATACCTTATAGTGAATCTTTTCCAATACTCAACTCTTGTTTTCTTCACTCCTCTTAATATAGTTAAGCATGTAATTTAAAATAATTTATATAATTTAAGTGTTGGGAAAAAGGGACAGGATTCATGGCATTCATTATTTTTCTGGACATCCAACTTATTATATATCACAATAATATTATAGACATACCATCAATCCTGCACTGTTCTACTTGCTCATGGATATTCATTGCTTTTAAAGTTGTAATCTTTGATACCATTTTTATTGCTACCCTCGAGATCTCTGTTGCAATCCAAAGATTGCTGCATATGAGTCAATGTTGTCCTGATATGCTGCAGTCTTTATGATAGCAGTGGATCTTTAGTATTCTCTTAGTTTAATGTAATCTTCACTATAATGATTTTCACATAGTGCCTGGTGGTCGGGAGGGAGAGAGATAGAGAGGAGAGAGAAGAGAGAGAGAGAGAGAGAGGAGGGGGGGAGGGAGGGTGTTTCACATGCAATGTTTTGGGTTTTCCAATGAATTGTCCATCTCTTCTATGATTTCTAAATTGGTTTTTAGCATAAAAATGGGTTTAGAAGTCATCTGGAATATTTGTGGTTGTCAATGGCCATGGTATAAGTTGTATGCATCTCATAAAAATTGAAGGCATATACACAATTAAGTGTATAACAACAGTTTGTGGGAGGTGAAATTAAACATCTTGTATGTCTTCTCTTACTGATTTCACTTATTTTGAAACGGTCATTCAGCTTGAGAAAACTACTGTACAGTGCGCACTGCACCCACCGAGATCACACCCAACAAAACTTCAGATATAATGAGGTGAATAGAAATCCCCATTTTTCCTCCTTAATATTCTTTGTTTAAAAAAAACCCATTCAACGAGTATCTGCGATAGTGATAGGTAAAATTGCCTACAACGAGTTTGTGTCAGTCATTCAAAGTTAATGAAACAATAATTTCCTCCTCTACAGACGTCCTTTACCCAATCATTGGGTGTTAAATATTATTAATTATTATTATTATTGATGATGCACTGTGTCCGCACTCTCGCTTGTATATGTCAGTGTGTGTATAATATGAGGCCATGTGTGTGTGTTGGGAAAGCGAGACATTGCCAACGTTGTGTGATTTCTTTGATCCTGTTACTATTATTATTATGATGAAGATGAGGGAGATTGGCCTGTGGGAAAAAAGTTCACTGGACTAATCAAAGTGATTAGAATTTTAATGATTGGCAGAACCTCGTTAAAGCCACTCCCAATTTTCCCTCCCACCCCTCCAAAAAAAAATTACGTTGTAATTTTAAAAAACCCGAAAAGAAACTATTAAGGCTTCCCATCCCAGCCATCTTCTGTTGCTGCTTGCTACTTCAAAAGAAATTACTTCTATAACCTATTGTAATTATGGTCCATGTCTTTATGATGTTCCTTGATGACTTTGCATTTAATGAAATGTCTCATACGATAAGAACATAGCTCCAGTCCCGGCAACCTCATTGAATATGACTTCCATTGTATCAGGGTCCTCAATCCTATCTCATTTCCATTTTCAGAAGTAACTCTTTGTATATTTATCTAATAGCCAAGACTTAATCTTCACCTGAGACCAGGGGGGTATGGGAGGGGGATGAAATTTTATTGTTTTATGGCTTTCCTTTATGCTCCGCATATGTAATAATATATCAGGCTACTGGATTATTGTATGTATACATTATGCGTGTATGTATGTACGCATGCATGCCCATGTATGTATATCTTACTTTTTTTAAGTAATGGTACTTTTCATTATAAAACATTGAGAGCTTGGGTATCTCTGAATAATATTTTTAAAATTATATTTAATATTATTATTATATTATCATCATCAGCAGCAGCAGCATTATTATTATTAATATTATCTTCATCATGTTTTTCATTATTATTGTTGTCATCATAATCAATTTTGTTAAATAGAATATATATAGTTTTCAACCTATTCTTTACAGGCGAATTACCACCATTGTTGGTGCGAGCACATGGTGGTCCTACAGGAGCTTTCATAACTGCCTTAGATTTGAAATTGCAGTACTTTACTAGTCGAGGATTTGCTGTCATTTGTGTGGACTATAGAGGCAGCACTGGCTATGGAAAAGAATACCGACACCGACTTAGAGGACAGTATGTACTTAAACTTGTAATTTGAGATACAAAATGCTGGAGGAAAATACTGTGTTACAATATATTCAAAAGATATTTTTAAACGAGGATGTAATTAGTATAGACCAAATTTGCTTAATATGCGAAGCTGTATCTTGTTCAATTTCTAATACAAAAAGTTATTGGCCCCTTCTGTATCTATTTTACTAAACACAATTTTTTCAATCTTTCTTAGTCATAGGCACCAGTAAGAATTCTGTATTCCAATCTGTCTTGAGTTTACCATTAGTATCAAAGGTTGAGCTGGCTTTAAAATTTTCAATTGCAATTGAAATAAATTTAGAAACATAGACAGGTTGTATTAAGATACAGTTATACATTAGTTGTTTTGTTTTTGTTCATTGAGAGCTGAATGAGAAATTAATTATAGCTGGTAGTAATGGTTAAGGATGAGGAATGACTCAATTCAATTCAGCCATTCTTCTCTTAACTTATGACAAATAAAAAGTTATTAATGCTAATGTTTACACATCTTGCTCTTCCCTTGAAGAGTCGCCAAAGACCCTAAGAGCTCAGGTGCTCTCGCGTGCGCGAATGGCGGATCCTGCGGCTTAATTGGCTGCATCTTCTCTTTCCCTTCTTCTCTTTCCCTTCTTCTCTTTCCCTTCTTCTCTTTCTGTTTCATTCCTAATGTGCTTTGTTTTACAAATTTTAAACAGACTTATACTTCTATTTCAAACAGATGGGGGATTTTAGATGTTGAAGATTGCAGTTCTGCTGTTGCTCATTTAGTATCAAATGGTTTAGCTGATCCAAAAAGAATCTGCATTGATGGGCGCTCTGCTGGTGGATTCACTACTTTGGCATGCCTTGTATTCACTAAATCATTCCAAGTTGGTAAGTAAGACTAACTTAGTTTGCTTGATATAACGATATGAGTAAAGTATCCCATGCTCATTATTGAGCATGGAGGAAATCGGAGTGATTGTTTTGGAAAAATTGGGGTGTGGCAAAGGGACGAGCTCATATTTTGACTCCAGTTAGTTAAGAAAGATTTCACGTTTATGGAAGAAGAAAGACCTATAAAACTATATATTTTCTGAAAGACTATAAAATGAGGAGTTCATATTTAGATGTCAAAAATTGGAATAAACTACATTTGATTTATTTTTAAGGCACTATTTCTTTTTTATCTACAAAAGAACAGAAAAACAAATAACCTATACTAAACTTAGCTGTGGCAAAAAATATCTATTATAAACACAATGCAACATATATCCTCGATATGTATGTACCCTCCCCTCTGAGTCCCTGTGTCATTCAAAATGCAGTATGCATTTAATGAAATTAAATACATATTTGCATTTTTAATAAACCGGTTTGCAGGCTTTGGATAGAGTCCCTCTGACAAGCGATTACACAAAATTGGGAAAAGGTAGAATGTTAAAATAACTTGCAATCTGATTGGCTGAACTTTAACTTTAAACTCAAAAGTTCAAACCACAACAATAGTCATGATTAAAGTGTGGAAATTTTCATTTAAAGAATGCAAGATTTTGTGCAGTTAAATAATCCCCAGCGCACTTCTCGGGCCAACGACCCTAGGGATTTCACTGTGAGCGCACTTCCCTGTCAACAGGTAACATACGGTAATGTTACCGCCATAGCTTTTCTAGGGTTAATTGAGATCTAGTTGCCTTTGGAATCATATTTATATTTGATTTATGTCATTTTCTTCAACTCTGGTCTGCTTTTAAAAAGATATACATTGTATTTTTAATCAAAAAGCAATGTTCAACAAAATGTTGTCCAAATCAAATCAAGCAAGCGGATTGGAAGATATTTTACATCAAACTCTCTCACAACGACTCCAAACAAGGATTTTGGATCACCAGTGATCTATGAAAATTCCCTGTGTATGCTATGCCCTAAATTAATTGTTGTTTTGCATTGTTTGACATTTTTGTGGTATTTTCATGAATATATGTCTAATTTTTGCCATAATTATAATTTTTATCAAAATAATTACTAAAATAATGTAATTCATATGGGATCTGTCATGATCCTTTCCATCCAATACAGTGGATTTCAAATTACATTAAAATATAGCCCCACCTTTTATTAATGGCTTCATAGGATGGAATTTGTACCTGAATACTGAATTGCTTAAAAATGACTTATGTAAAGAAATAATCAACATGAAATGAGAAATATAGCTTGAAAAAAGTAATATGAAATGATATAGGTTTTTTATTGTTTATTTTTAGTACAAAAGCAAATATCTCAGTAGCTATTTTTTTACCTAATAAATGTTTCAAATTAATCCAAATTACTTATAATGAATTCTTGAGAAATATCTCATAGTTTGCATGCCTATTTTCCATGATAAGAAGAATATTTACCAAGGAAAGTGCTTTAAACATTAATATTTTCTTGACTTACTTGACTTACTCTTCTTGATTCCTGCTTGAACATAGGGCTGGGACAACAGTTTTCCACCTCACAGTTCTGAGCAATTCTCTTCAACTCAGCCTATGACTAGCCAGCATCTTTGGCCTCCTCATCAACAGATCTTCTCCATGTCTTTCTAGTTCTTCACACTCTTCTTTTCCCTTGAGAGACTCTTTGGTTATATTTCCTTGGGACTTTCGTAAAGTGTGGCCGATCCAGCCCTACTTTCTTTGGGCGATCTTTTGGCTGATCGCTTTTGTTTTGTCTCTCTCCAAAGGTCTTGGTTGAAATCCTTTCTGGCCAGTGAATTTTGAGGATGTATCAGAGGCATTTGTTTATAATTAATGTTTGTACTTTTGCAGTGTTGGCCTTTGTAACATGCCAGGTTTCTGATCCATACAAAAGAACAGATTTTACATTTATATTAAATAAGCGGATCTTGTTGCTCAGTGACAGTGGCTGGGAATTCCAGATGGGGAGGAGGCAAAGACCCTAAGAACTCAGGAGCTCTTGTGTGCGCATATGGCGGATTGGCTGCACGCTTTGCTGAAGTGGGACAAACTCCTCTCCGGTCGACTTTAGGAGACGACGGGCTAGGAAAATTACAATAAGAAAGATCAGTGGTGAGAGAAGACAGCCTTGTCTGACTCCTGTTTTTACTTCAAAAGAGGGTAGGATAGTTTTCCATTGTGGATAACTTGACAAGATGAGTCCTCGTTTTAACTACTGTATGAGCTTTGTTTGGAAAGCCATGGTGTTCCATCAATCTCCATATCACTCCTCTGTCTATACTACCAAACTTCTTTTCAAAATCTATAAAGGTGACATAACTGGGGGGTCTTCTGCCATTCGATAGACTGCTCAATGATGATACGAAATGATACGATTTGGTTGGTGCAAGATTTATTTTGGCGAAATCCTGCTTGTTCTTTGCATAGCTTTCTTCAACCTCCTATTTCTTATTTTAGCTTATTTTTCGCGGTTTAGTAACCGTTTTTCTGTCCATATTTTTCAAATATTTGAAGACATTTTTAGCTGAATTTAGTTTTATTATGTGTAAAAGACTTGTCGTTAACTTTATATATAGAAACAATGAGTTTAACATCATATTGGGATTTTTTTCTTTATTAGTGTTTGTGATTTTATGAAAATATACCCATTCCTCTTGTTTGTTTGCAAGTCTACATGTTATACGAAGAGTTAAAAAATTAATGAAAAACAAATATACAGACATTTCTGGACATAACAAGTAGTCGTAAGACATCCTAGTAGCACTGAGCCAAAGAAATATTTGAAATGAGAATAGCAAGGTCGAAACAAATTTTACAAGGGAAGAAAATCATCAAACCATTGAAAGTTAAGTAGAATTTTAGCTTCTTTTGAAAACTTCTGGTCTTAATTAATTATAATTACAAATGTCGATGTTATAGTACATGTGAATGTATCGTAGAATGTTGGGTATCTCATGGACAGAGAAAATTCACAATGAGAGGGTCCTAGAAAAGGTCGGCAAAACAAAACCAAGTATGCTGATGTTAATTAGAAAGAGACAGCTTCAATTCCTTGGCCACGTTATAAGGGATGATAGTCAGGTGAAAAGTGTCCTCTCTAGAAAAATTGAAGGGAAGAGAGACAGAGGCCGGCAGAGGATGAGGTACCTCAAGTCTAAAGGCCGTCTGTAACCAGGGGACCATGACAGCCGGCAACTTTATCAGAATGGCAGACAACAGAGGAGATTGTAAAGACATGATCGCCAATGTCAGCATCAGACTTGGCACCTGATGATGATGTTATAGTAGATTCATTAAATTTCATGCCTAGAACTGCTTAGATTTAAATTAAATTTGATTGCTTGATGTATTTTTACTAGTATACTTGTTTCTTTGTCCTTTCTCTGTGATGCATTAAGTACACATCTATTTCATTTACATAGTTTTTACATAGGTCAGTTTTAAAATGGGAAGTTGAATTCTTTTTTTTTATCGGTTTCAAAAATGATGAAGTTAAACTCATTTGTAATTATTGTAAAACTGTCAAAGTAAGAATATTGATTAATGGCAATGCATACCCTTGTTTTTCCCACTGTTAAAAATTTTATTTGTTGTATATATTTCAGGTGTAAGTCATTTTGGTGTGAGTGATTTAGAGGCTTTGATGAGAGACACCCACAAATTTGAAAGTCGTTACCTAGATGGTCTTCTATCCCCACTGGAGCAAGTGGGAAAGAAGATTTGTGAGGAAAGATCACCTATACATCACATTGACAAGTTGAACACACCAACAGCATTCTTTCAAGGGGATGAGGATAAAGTATGCAAAGAATATTTGTATTGAACCTTGCAATCGTTTTTCTACAAACATTTGTGTGACGTCCTGGGAAAACCCTTTGCTCAGCTTATTTTCAAGATATGGACTTACAAAGTTGATTTTTGGTTATTTCAACAACAAAAATTTGTTGGTTTTTTTTTTGCTTCAAATATTTTTCTGATATTTTAGGAGTAGATTCCTTCCTTTGCTAAATAACTATCATTGCTCACCAGAATTGTTACTAAAAACCAAACTTAAGATGCGACTTTCTCAGTTTTGCATTTTGCTGACTAGGTACCTTAAAAAAGTCATACATCTCTGCAACTGTTTAAGACATTAACATAAAATAAAATACTAAACACTCAGAATGAACTGATATATTAAATGTGTTCATTAAAAAAAAAAATCATCTTGGATTTGACCAATGTGAAAGGTTTTCCTGTGCCACAACACATTCTTAGTTTTGTGTGTACCTTCAGCACTATGGTCAAGCGCTTTGAGCCAGGGGAGCTTTTTTGTACATTATTGTAGAGTGTAGGCCTTTTTTTGTTGTTGACTTTACCAAATATTTTTGTTGTGTATAGGTGATTGAAAATTTTCTTGGTGCATGGAATCTATGAATTTTATTGGGTGCTTAGAATTAAACATTGTTGATGAAAATTGTTAGTGAATTTTTCATCAGAGTGGATTTTTAAAAATTAGAATGCAAGACATAATTGCTCAAGAAGTTTCAATGGAGAAGAGTAAATAAACAAAAATTAGATAAAAAATTTAGTCAATTTATTTTTGTTAATGTATTTATGGCCGAGCTATGACTATGACTTATAAAGTTAAGTTTTGTTTTGTTCCTGACTGTAGAGTTATTTGGTTGCCATTTTTGTTTTTCCTACAGGTTGTACCTCCCAATCAAGCTCATATGATGTATGAAGCAGTCAAGGCAAAAGGGGTGCCTACAATGTTGGTGCTTTTTAAAGGTCTCTTCAATATGATTCCCATTAATTAAATGCTTTTTATAACGACCATGCTGCCTTATATATCCTAGAGATCCCCACTGATTTTCTATTTTACAGATATCATAACAACATCACAATCAGACAGAACTTGCAAAATCATGAAAAACAAACTTTATTTCATCAGCAAATAACGACGATATGAATTTTAAAAGTTTTATGAGACTACAGATTTTCTTTACCAAAATTCAAAATGCATTTTATGCCACTTTTTACAGTGAAAGAATATAAAAATAACTCAACCGGAATAAAGACAAAACAAGACAAATTTGACATTTCGGTTTAAAACATAAATATAAACAAAGAATTAAAATTCAAGATGAAAAAAAGAATAATTAACACCTAGCTGTGACCAAAAGATGAAATTCTCCATAGTGGAAAAAGGAAAAAAAAAAAATTCTATTATGGAGGATATCATCTTCTGGTGCCTGATCTGGCATTGAGTTCTCGGGAAAGTCTCTTTGTACGTTTTCCTCACCTCATTCAGGTGTAAAAAGAGTACCCGGTATAGCCAGTGAAAGATCTTGTCTATATGCTAGCAGGAAAGCATTGATAATCAGCTGCTCTGCTTTATGCTCCCAGGGAGTTGAGAAGGCACTGAAATGAAATGGCCTGCCAGGACAATAATTGAAGTAAAGAAGAGATCTTTGAGAGCATTGAGGGGATTTTAAACCCATCTCTATTTCATCCAATTCCAAATTTTCTGCTTTGGCTTTCTGTTTCTTCATCTCCATTAATATGATTCTCAAATTTTGCAAATTTTTTATACCAGTAGTTGATATTTATAATTTCCTGCAATCAATGGGCCAAATGATTAAGATAATTGACAAGTGAGAGATAAGGTCTAAAGATATATGATCAGGAATTTCACAAAGGATGTTAACAAATGGTTCTCAACAAATATGAATTTCATGTATGATCTCCCACAATCTTTAAGTCATGGAAACTTGATATGAGGTCAATCAATATGAGGTTTTGGTTTAAGACCTTTGTTCACAGTCAGTAAGTGCAACCCACTTATATCAATATCGATGTATGTCAATATGAATTGGATGTTTATATATCGTATCAACTGATAGATGATAGAAAAGTTGAAAAGAATAGGATTTCATTGATCCAGCAATAAAGTGTTTTCATTGGATGTGCCAGTCCTGGGGCATGGGATTTCATTGGTAGGAAGACATGCAATTTTATTGGCTTACACAGGGTTCAGGAGATGGATATCAGTAGGATAGTGTGGGTTTTCAATTGTGACTTTCACCAAGCGATGTACTGGCTATCAGTGGTAATTTGTGTTGTTTATTTGCTTATCATTGCCTTTATCGACACAATCGGGAAATTGATAAAGGGAGGACCTTAAAATTTTCTTCAAATAAACTTACAAACACAACTGCAGTCTGATCTCTCGAATCGAGACTTCTGTAATTTGAATCCCTCTATAGTCCAAACCATTTTCTGGGAATCTCTAATCTCTAATCTAGATTTTCTAGGAACGGATTTGTTTTTATTATTTCTTAGTACAGTCTGGTCTCTCTAATCCAGACTTCTGTAATGTGAATCCCTCTATAATTGGAACCATTTTCTGAGAACGGATTTTGTTATTATATCTTAGTGTTCCCTAATCAGGAAAATTCTATAATCCGAACAAATTGCCGGGGACTATTATTGTCAATACGCCCTCTATAAATAAAGTATTAGATATTAAGCATTATGTTAGCTAACTAATTGTTGTATGAAGATCTAAGTATTTCATATTGAAGCCTATGTTTAAGAGTATCAACACTATCTCTACTTCTCTCATCTGGATTTAATTTACTTAAATGATGTCGATATAATTATGCGATTTCAATTCATGAGGTTGGACCGTACTTATAAGTACATTTAAGACAAGTGCCTTATTTTTGTTTTGTTTTCTCCATTACATTCTAGGTGAACAACATGGTTTTAGGAAAGCAGAGAACATTCAAACTGCATTAGATGGAGAATTTTATTTCTTTGGAAAAGTCCTTGGCTTTGAACCAGCTGATAAAAAAGTAGAAGTAGGCCTATGATTTTTTTTCTTTTTCAATTTCTTTATTTTATTTTCATTCGTTCATGTATTATATTATCCAATCTTTGACTCTAATTATTCTAATAAAAGAAATATAAAGTTCTTTCAGATGATGAAAATTCTATATTTGAAAGATAGGAAAGATTAAGATATCTAGCTTACATGTTAGCTTTTAGCTTTTAGCATTGACAAGAATAGAAGTGAAAACAATCCACAAAATATCATTGTATTGTTGTTCTTGAATTTCTCTATCAGAATTGGTAAAATAAACCCATACATTTTAAATCTTTTCTTTTCTTTCCACAGCTGTCTATTGACAACATCTAACTTTCCATCCCAACTAAAAACAAATCAATCGGATACCAGTATTTTGACTCCTGATTTTCAAGTGATCTAGTCTCTTAACCCTTAAAGAAATATTTGCTGCCTTTTGAACATTAGTAATGATGCTGTGGTTTTCACTACTAGGATTAAGATACAATGAAACTGGCAATGAGAGAAGAACCCTATCGAATATTGCCTTCAAATTGGTATCTCAAATTTCTAAAAATGCATCTTAAGAATCTTGACCTGATATAAATATGAATGTTATGCTAGTGGCAAAAGGGTTATTATAATAGTAAGGATCAAAATCATAATGAAATAATGACATCATATCTCAGGTATGAGTTCCCAATAGTCTCGAACTGTAGGAAACGATTCAAATTGAATACTTCTCAAATTTTATTCCACCACCTTTAGAGTAGGGAGATAATTTATTTATAGTATAATAATAGGAAGAAAGCCTAAAACTCGCCATTTAGTCCTTACGAAGATTCTTGTCAAAGATGCCCACATCGCAATCATTTGATCATATATTTAGAATGTGTTTGCTTATAGGCTTATTGTTATATTCTTCCATTGAAGTTACAAGGCATAAAAATGATGCAATGAAAAGATAATTAAGGTATAACAGGAAGATATACTTTAAACCAAATTTGAGATTTTTCTGTTACTTCTTATTCTGTTATCTTCAGAGTGACAAACAAACCCTTCCCTTTCAGACAATTTACATTGTTAAACTATCATCAAATGTTAATTACAGTTAATTAAAAAGCAGCAGAAAATTAAATGAAAATGCATAACAGTACCATTTTTACCAGAGAGCAATTGTCCTTTCTTAATCATACTACCTCAGGATTTGTATATTTTTCTGTTACTTCTTATTCTGATATCTTCAGAGTGACAAACAGGCCCTTTCCTTTCAGCCAATTTACATTATTAAACTGTCATATCAAATGTCAATTACCAATTAATTAAAGGGCGGAGAAAATGAAACAAAAATGCAAAAGAATAAAAAATTTATCAGATCAGTGCAGTTGTTCTTTTATAATGTTTATGCTCTAGGATTCTACATTATTATGTTATATTTATATTAATTGTTCTGCTTTTATTGTTCACATATATATTCTTTACTTTAAATGAATTTTTTTTTCCCAGAACAATTGTTCTTACTTAATCAGACTTCAGGATTTTTATATATAATTATTGTAATGATTATGCTCTAAGATTCTAAAATGTTTCATTCTGTTAATTTCTTGGTTCACATATATTCTTTTCTTTTTTCCAACCTTTTTTTACTTTGGCATTCTTAGACTTGTTGCCCAAGTCTCACATTCAGGGTAGTGAATATTACCATACAATTGGGGAAATCCCTATTTCCTAAATTACTCCTCTGCACAGTAGGTGAAAAGATGTGCGCAGTGAAGGGGGTAAATTCTTATTTATTTAGTGAGATGTCCATTCATTTCATTTCAAATTAACTTGAGTTCATTTAATAAACTCTTTCCAGATTTATGATGGTTATCATCTCTACTTTAATTTCAGCAAAATTAACTTTCTAACCCTCTCATTTAGTTTTTGATTTGGTTCTATGTGTTCATTCCATCACATGTCATGAGTTACTTGGAGTTGAAATCATTTATCTAATGGCAAGGACTTAATATGTTGAAGTGCTGCAAACATATCCACCGATATTACATATATATATAGCTGTCTCTATTATGATCGCAGTGTTCACTAAAGTTTATATTTTATATATTTTATATTTTTTATACATGTATAGTGAAACCCCAATGTACTCTTGTTCAAACAAAATCCTGCTTAATCTTCCTTCTCTGCTCACACTACACATTTGGAAGACGGCATCCCAGCAAGTGATCTCATGACTCAAACACACTACATGTATGTTGTTGAAATGTGTACTGTGTATGCATGGTGATATCCTTAAAAAAATAATTTAAATTCTAGGACACCGGCTCATTGCCTACACTGGCTATAGATCTATGTTGAATATTTTATTGACTTTGTTAAGTAAATGTTCCTGCCATACATTAGTGGATGGCTGTCAATTTTACTTCAATACATACTCTAACATGCAAGTTTGGAATGAAATGTAGTTGTAGGAAAAACAAAATCAATTATAGGTGGTGCAAGTTTGTACCCGTTTGAATCAGATTTTTGCATAAGAACTTACAGTGTCACATTATTGACCTTAATAATAGAATGTTTTATAAAGCTGACTGAGAGTGAGAGAAGTCACCCCTCTAATTCTAAGACAAAAATTGAGAAAATTTATTAACTAAGCTTAAAAAAAAAAAGATTTTTGAATTTAGAGAATTATGCTGAAGATATATCCAATCAATCTTCTTCATTCCTCCTTTCGTTTGAAAATCTAATTGATTAATTAATTAGGCTGCTGATTTTGCTTGCAAACATATCTGGTTGAAAGTTTGTATCTTTCCCTAACTTATATTAAAGGCATTTATTTCAATATCCTTCATCAAAGGAGAGAAATAGTGGCCAAAACATTTACAAATGCTTAATATAGTCACATATAAATTTTTATAAGGCAGAAAACATAAGCTGATGTTTCTGGCTCAGCACAACTACACATTTTGACACAAGCCAATTTTTCCGACTCAGGATGTTATCACCCTACTTAACATATTAGGCATTGGCCCCCATCAGAGTGAATGATGTTTTATGTAAAATGCAATGGTTGGAAATGAATAACAAATAGGAGTTGTGTAAAGAACAAGTATTTGAACTTTGAAAGGTTATAAATGGTTAAGGATGGACAGAAAGAAAGGACTTGGAAATGTCCTAGCGTGAAAATCCCTTGGGGTCTCAGAGTTATGACCAGTCTTTCTATTTACCATATTAGACAATCCTAGAAATGTCTTATTTTTTCAAAGTATGAGGAAGCTTTGGACAGAATAAAATTATATTCAGATTATATTTAAAAGATTGGAAAAAAGTGTTCAAGTATAATATATTCATGAATCTTCAAAACTTATCACACTCAGTCTGATTTATCAGTTATGACTTTATATAAGTTTTAAGTAATTTATATGATATTCATGATAATAATACTAATTCTATGAGATTAAATTTAAACAATGATTACATTTTTAAACATTTTCATAGTTGCTTTTTACATTTACATTACAACAATTTACTTGTAGGAGTGTTGATTAGATGTTTCAAGAAACATTTTATACAGCTATGGTGTATTTCCATTCTGTACTTACTTTTATAATAAAAGATTTGCAAAGAATATAATTTTGTGTTGCAAGAGTTGAAACACCAAACAATTGTCCTGCTGTTATGTGACTGTGTTTACGCTTTAGATTTAGTGGATAATGTCTTTCTTTCTTCTGTTCCAAAAAAATCTACCATGTAAATTATTTAAATTTTGACTCCGATGCTTAGACTTAAAAGACTCCTTATGATATTGCAAAAAAGGTATATGTACTGTATATCTAATGTCTTTATGGCTTGCCCATGTGCTGTATTTTAACCAAATCAAACAATTTATGGGATAGTTTCAATCACCACAAATAAACAATTATCTTTTTGTTGCTGTTAAATTGAGTTTACCAATCTCCACTTCTTTGGTGAACTCAGGGTTTTCAGGGACTGCCTTATATACAGCCAAGGTTTCTGTTACATGTGTCTGCACATTGGACGTCCTAGATGAAAATCCATCTCTGAAAGAACTCGGCACTTATTTTATCCTTGCAACTTAAGGTTAGGGGGAACAGAAAGAAACCCGAAAAATTGGATTTCAAATTGAAGCCTGCACAGGTTTGAAGCAGGTCCCTTTGGCTTGACAGGCAAGCACCTTACCCACCGAATTATCTGTTCCCTACTACAATGTACTATCTTTGACAAATACAAAAGAAAGAAAGAAAGAAAATCACTTATAGTATAGAGGGTATATCCACTAAATCATAATGTGCTTTTCATGGGTTCGTTGACAGGCCTTTTCATTCTAGAATTAAAAGTAGAATCCTCATTTTTCTTGGTTGAAATACAAATTAAAAAATGCTCATAGAAATGAAAAGCATAATATTTGGCATATTTCCTATACAAATATGGTCTGCTTCAGTTTCATATGGCGTTCGTCAGTGTTAAACCATCAATATTGTTTTAAGTCACAATGCTCGTTACACATAAACCTGCCTAGTTGGTCACTTCTATATAATGGTCACCTGTAGGAGTATCAACTATTTTGTGACACCAATGCAATTTTCTAATACTTTTAACCTCTTCATAATCATCACATGTCAAATGCGGGCTTGCCAACATATTTTAGTGATTAAATGGCTGACATAATTGTTCATTGTGGAATGACTGACTGCCCAACTTCTATTGTCTCTCAACTTGTGTAAAAAGGAGATAATATACCTGTAGAGACATGAACAAGGCTAATATGCATCCTTCCCTGTAAAGACACGGAATACCTTTTTCAGGACAGAACCAATGGACTCCACTTGGACTGCTGTGTAAATGTTTATACAATATACTTTTATGGGGTTTTTTAAAAATAAAAATAATTAAAATATAGAAATACTTAGATCAATATAGTTCGAGTGTGTTAAGCTCTCTGTATATTTTATGTAATAATTACTATTATAAATA
>JASKDV010177412.1:0-11700 GCA_032466395.1 Aegires albopunctatus
GTTAAAATCTCCCATTATTAGCTTTACAGCATCTGGTGAACGAATCTCTTGATTGCAAATATGCGAAGTCAGTGTTTCCGCTGCAATGTATATGTTTGCTTGGGGCGGAATATATACCGTGTTGACAATAACTGCCATAAACTCTTGTGTTAGGTAAAAAGGTCTTGTATTCTACGTTAAGAGTTCAATGTCAGGTGTACAGAGTTTCTTTCTAATGGTAGCATTGTTTTTGTTTGCCCATTTTTCATTAACATAAAGACAAACTCCATCTCTTTTTGTTTTTTCAGAAGTGGATATGCGATCGGCTCGGCATAGATGATAACTATCGATCGATGCGTCAACACTGTCTCCAAGCCATGTTTCTACGGAACCTATACAACTTTCCCGGTACTGACATAAGTATTTACAGCATGACTGTAGTTCATCGAATATGTTACACAGTGAGCGAGTGGAGACATGAAACATACGTTCCCCTAGGTTATAAACACAACCAATGGCAGTAGGCCTACGTGTAACTTCTTGATATAAATAGTGACAAGAAAATAACCAATAAACATTCAATAGACAGATTTCATTGGCAATTTTATTTCATAAACATATATCAAATATTACTTTTATGTTGCGTAAAACATAATTGTGTTTATATATAATAAAGTGTAAAGGTAATAGAGACAAGTCGAACTAATTAGAGAGACAAAGAAGAAAACATATTTTCACCTTGCGGATGCCAATTAAATTTTTAACAATTTAATGATATCATTCTTGCTGTAAACTGTAAGAAACTGTAAGATTCTAAACTAAACTCTACACTAAAAATACAGGTCTATGTTGAATAAGCCACCCATTAACCAATCATAAAAATCAAAAGGAAAATCATCATAATAGGTATACATTTCAGAGCTGGGAATCTACATTGATAATAGAGTTTGTTGAAATCAAAATCCTCAACACATGTGGTCATTTTCTTTTCTTTTCTTTTCTTTTTTCCAATAAATCCAGAATACATACTTCCACATGGTATTAAAAGGAATTATCATTATCATTATTATTGTTTTTGTTATTATTTCATTATTATTATTTCATTATTATTATTATCAATTATACTTATTTATAACCCATATTATAGGTTAATTTGAACTTCATTATCAAAAGTAAGGAAGTGTTGTGTGATGTCAGTATCAAAGCTGAAATTAAAGGGGAATAGCAATACTCAATACAATTTTAATTAAAAGATAATCATTTAGAATTATACAGCAACGACATGTTTCTGTTACTTCAAATCCAAACTACAGTATGTTTAAAAATGAAAACGTTAATATTGCCAACAAATTTTTATCAATCTATTTGCAAAATAATTTATGAAATAAGGATATGGAATATTTATGCACAATATACATTATTATCTTTGTCTTGATTGAAATGAACAATACATCAATGATCTTAAACTACAGATTGTTTTCCAATTGACTCCTTTAATGGACCGTATTTCAATTATTTAAAAAACAACTGAATAAAAATGCATTTTAAAAATGTCAATGCTAAATCTCTTTTAATTAAGGCCTTTGATTTCACAATGTGAAAGGGATACAGTCATGTATTACAAATTTCCTTACTTAAGGATGGCAGCTCTGTGATACTAGTACTGAATGAAAATTGGGAGGACGTCTTAGGCAGTCAGATGTCATGGTAAATCATCTTAACTCTATTAACAACATTTTACATCTTGTAATTCCAACATGTACATATATGTTATGCTAATTGTGCACTCTGAAAAGAAAAACTTTTAGAAATACCAAGTGTATTGAAAGGCGTTCTAGCATAGTAAAAACACTTTTAGATTATTTGCCACTAGCAGTTAATGGCCAAAGCCACCAAAGACACTGCAAGGAAAAACAAATTTAAAAACGTTGTTTGGTATCACAGAAACATAAGACTAAAGAAGTCATTGGACCAGTTATCACTCATTAGTATTTAAAAAGTTTTCATCATTGATACCCTTAAATGTATGACAAGAACAACAGACTAATAATAATAATAAAAATCAACAAAGCTTTAGATTCTATATATCATCGTACATTTAAAAAACCCAAAGAAAGGATGTCTTAAATAAAAAAAAGGGTGGAGGAGTACAGTAGAAAAGGGAAAAGAGAATAGGAAGAGGAGAAACAGACATTCTACTAGAGAACATGTTAAAGCAATTTATCTACAAGTAAGTTGACACGGTAGGCCTACTTACAATACATCAATGCTCATGACATGAGCACTAAGACCATGAACTGATTTCAATTGAATCAAAAATAGGTAATTCTCAGGTACCATTATAGAGAGTATTGTATTTTATATATTTATCACTTCAATGTAGCACCACTTTCTAGTCAGTATTGTGGTTGATTTAAGGCCATAAAAGAACAGCTAAAAGAAATGCATATATTAAATGGTTCTCTTACGAAGAAAATAAGAAAATGTATTTTGTGTAAATTATGCTGTCATTTCCATCCACACAAGCACAGTAAATTTCTCTTCATATTCAATAAATATACTGCATTTTGAATGCAAATGGCATTATTATCTTCTCATTCCAAGGAGATGCAACACAGCAAAGAATCCCTAGCAATATTGATCACCATCCATCTAAAGAATACAAAATCTAAAAAAGAAAGAAAATCAAGAAATAGTAATTTGCCTAACTAGCGTTTTATGCACTCTTAAAAGAACCCGAACCAACTCTAAAAATCAAACATAAATATTGAATAAAAATTATAGTTATATCAAAGCAGATCCCATATAATGTCAAATATCTGATGGATCGTGTAATTGTAAAACAAGATTGACAACACTGATCTGGATTAGCTGATAACTATGTGCAAACTCAAATATAAAGTACTTGTCAGGGTCAAAATTTATCCGTCTTTATTTTCCTTTTTGGAGATGAAATAAGGCTTTCAAATTGCAAAAAGAGATATGTACCAGTAGCAGACCTCCCTAGTTCAAAATTCAAAATACTGTATTTCAAATTGCTTCATTTTTTAAAAAAATTGTATTTGAAATATATATCTGTAATGAGGCGGTTACTTCATAAATTAAAAAAAATAAATGAATATACAATATGATGGTCACACGTTGATATGAAAATTGCCTTAAAGTGCTTATAAATTTTCCACTTTCTTCAAAGACGGATGTCTAAATGATGGCATCTTGAATGTTTGTTTCTTAGAAACAAGTATAAAAGACCAGTCTATAAAAAAAAGTAGATAGATTCAAGGTAATCCCATAGCCAGACTTAGTCAAAATATATTTATTTCAAAAATCTGTATTTTAGTGGCAATTTTGTAATTCTGTAATTTGGTGTGGTTTGACCGTGTTTACTGTGATAATTACAGATTTTCTGTAGTAATACATGTACTAGGTAGGTCTGCAGTAATTTTGAGTAATTGCATCTTTCAAAAACTAATAGAGTGCAGCATGAATTCAAAAAATAAATAGATACACTTAAAATTTCTTAAGGACATAAAATGAAAGAGAAGGCTTTTATAAATAATTGAAACAATAAATTTGACAATTATGAACAAATCAGTGGCTAATGCTTATTCTTTGTATCATGTCATGTTTTGAGCATACACTGATTCCAATTCCAATCCAGAAGCAATCAATAAAGTTGGGAGCAGGATATTTTCTTTCTTTTTCTCCCCCTTCAGAAAAAAAGTTTTAATGTAGTAGTATGTATATTTTTGATGGATTTGACATGTCCTAAGGATGTAGTTTGACTCTATCCCTAGAGTCACTCTACACTGGACACCAGATTGAAAGAGGAGAAGTGGCAGACCCAAGTTGACCTGGCGGGGGACGATGGAGGGCAAAATGAAAGATTGTGGGCAATCCTGGGCATCACTTCGGAAGCTCTCAAGTAACAGAGAGAATTTGGAAAAGCTTTGTTGCTGCCCTACATACCAGAGATAGCATTGACAGGAAGTAGGTAAGTAAGTAAGTATGTCTATTTTTGCCAACCGTGTAAGCTTTGAGGTATACAAGTACCAAAAATTAATTTGAAAATATTTCATGCAAGTGTTGTTTGCATTATAGTACATTGTATAGCATAATACACATCATTTAAAGAGCTTTTTATAATTTATAGCTATAATGAAATGTAGTTTACAAGGCTATTTACTATACAGAATCACTGTACATCCTGTTAACCTGGACAAAAATTGTCTCTGAATCATGACGGTTTTCAACCATTTCCGAGAGAGTTTAAGTATACAATAAAATTCTACAATAATAAATTATTCATAATTGCATTATTGACACTTGATGCTTGCTGTGCTTTTACAGTGTATTACTATCTAATTCTATTGCTGAATCAAAGCAGACTAAATTCAAAAGCCAAAAATTACTTTTCAAAATGGCAGCCTTCTTGAAAAGATCACTTGTTGATGATGTACAATTTTTAAACCTTAATTAATATTATCTAGCACCACCCAAATGAACAGTGCCAAGATTATGGAAATGAGCAGGTACCAACTTAAGTCCCAACATTTGACTTGTCTTCTTTCCTCAGAAACCTTTTCATCAAAATCAAAGCAATCAATGTCTATCAACATTAATTTTCTGAGTGGACCAATCTAGCTTTCTGAGATTCTAGAAATATTCATTCCCCTAAGCAAATATACATGTAGGTTATCATTATGAACATGTATACATGGGTTCTTCATCAAGATGAAATATTATTTCCTGCTCTTACAGCTGCAGCACCGCCTTATTCCCCAACCAAAAACATTTTAGTATTACATGCAACTTCTGATCAAGTACCAGTACCTCAATGTACTGCTGCCAAATTATGCATGTCATCCATCAAAGGGTCCTACGACTCCTACTGCAGACTCATTAATTTACACTTAACAAAAGTAATACCAATGACATAAAAGATTCAACTATATAAATGGGTTGACCTATCATTTTAGAAATACTGGCATATTGTAGCAATGTGTGTGTATGTGTGTAAAAGATGTAGATAATTTATTAGTTTATCAGCTGTGCTTTGAAGCAAACTCCATTTTCTTTTTCTGGCTGATCAGTTCCGCTAATTCCTTGAATCTTGATATGCACTCTTCCTATAAAATAAAACAAAAAAATACTATTACATAGATTGCATTTACAATTTATTTTTTTAAAGTAATTTTACTAGAGGTAAAAGCTGCTGCTTTCTACATCCTGACAAGAAATTCTTTTCTTACCAGTAGCTGAACAAAATGTAATAAATGCAGAATAAAAAATATTATATTAAAAATTATAATTAGAAAATTTAAGTCACCAATGCAATATCCCAAAGAAGAGTTTTTCTATTTTCAATAGCAATGCATGCCTAGGAACCACAGGTATCTCGGAGAGTAAGAGTATAATAGACAGAAAGAGATTCTTTTAACATTAAAAATCCTCCTCCCCACCCCCCACCCCCAACACATACACACACAAAATGTCTTGTAAATTAGAAATCTTCACTCCAACCTTTGTTTTGCCAGGGATATGTTCTGCTATACAGTCCCATCTTCTATCTGTTCCTTTTGGGTACTGCTTGAGGGCCCACTCCAAAACCTTCTGTTGGTTTTGTGTCCATGAGTCTTGACTTCCTGTTTTAATCTCATTGATTGCACTGTTTTTGGAGGCAGATCCATTGGATAGTTGGTCACTCTTTTGATTGAGATCACTCTTGGGAGGATCCACATTTGCGAGCTTCTCATTTGATTTTGGAGCAGAGACGTTGGTTTCAGGATTTTCCTTTTTATTCTTTCTCCTTTTACGAACTTTCCCGCTGTTATAGTAGTCATCATCAATATCTTCAATTTCTGCATCTACATTGTGGGTGATGATGGCATCGCTAATTTGTACTTGAAATTTTTGACCAGGGATGACTCCTTAAAAAAAAAAGATAAGGTGGGACAAATTTTACATAAAGTTGGAAGGCATCTACATGATTCCATCCCTGAATCTTAAGAATAAAATGAAATGGCAGTTTATCATCATTTTATTCCACATGATGACCTCATGGACATACATGAGAAGATAGTGTTTTATGGCATTTTGAAAGATGTGAAATTTAAGAATTGAGAAGTGGGGGAGGGGGGGGGACAGGAAAGGAGGTGAGAGAGAGAGAGAGAGAGAGAGAGAGAGAGAGAGAGAGAGAGAGAGAGAGAGAGAGAGAGAAAAGGAGGAAGAAAAGAGATAGGGAGGGAGGATAGAGGAAATGGGAAGGAAAGGATGGAAGGGGTTAGAGTATATTTATTGAGCCAGGTTTCTTTCAGTGTGTTTAGCAGTAATTTGAATTATGTATAAGAAGTAGTCTGAACAGATATTTTTTCCCTTTTACTCATTTGAGACTGTAAACATTGGAATTCAACATTAACCGTTAGACAGAATCTAAATAGAAGCAGCATTAGCCACAACAATTTCATCCATTTGAGTAGGAGACCCAAAGATATTATATTATCTAATGATAATTGAATTAGAAATGTAAGCCAAATACAGTAGTCTTCTACTTAGAACCTCCTGCCTAACAACTTGATCTGTCTAAAATCCTGGTATCTCATCGAAACATAATTTTTATATTATATAAATTCATCCCCCTTAGGGACCTGCTCCAAATTAAAAAATCTGGCTAAGAACAATCTTACTCTTGATGGTGAGAAATGATGTGAGATTATTGCCTCATGAAAAAGCAGTAGGCACCAATTACATCAAAGCAAGTCCATCACAGGGTGATATCAATGCACCAGCCCTTAGTGAGTGTACATGCCTGAGTCAATGGGACCTGGTATTACCTAACATGCTAATCCTGTGTTCCTGACTTTGTTTTGACACTATGGTCTCCTCTGTTGTCTATTTAATAGCCTGCCACAAGATATATCTGCTTGTCTGCAAGCTTAGGTTAATGAACACGAATTGAGTAACTATGAATAAACTATTTTATTGATGATACCCCAACCATTTCCCTTAAAATTTGACTAAGAGCCTGGTCTACCTAAAAACTAATTATTACTCAATGCCAATGATAGGGTTCTTAAGCGGAGACCACTGTACCTTTATTTCACTTGAAATGAAAAAAAGATTCTGAGCTAGAGAAAAGTGGCAATCTTCTTACCTTGAACAGAGGGATTAACTTTCTGAGATTGCATTCCTCCTTTGGTTTCTTTTGATTTGTTTGTGACCTGAAAGTAGAAAAATTACTCTTATTTCATGTGATATCAAAGATAAAAATCATTGGACACAAGTTGAAACCATAACAATCATTTATTGGTATATGTTTTTTCTACAGCATAACATTATCTAATAAGATGCCAACAAATTTAAGCCCATCAAACAGTACGCAAATGAAGCGGCAGATTTGGATTGTTCAGTTATAAGAATGCAAATCATAGTGGCAGAATATTCAAGGCTTGTTTTAGAAAAGAATAGCAGCAAAATATTTCTGTCATGTTATGCATGATGAATTTCCATCACAACAGCTCATGCTACTTTTGTTGAGTTCAAAAAGTGTCAAAGTCATGGTAAGAGGTCAAATCGTGATGGATTGAGTAAGTAGCATATTCTTTCCAGGGAAAGTCTTGATCATTCTGCCACTGTGGTCGCAACCACTTGGAGATCCATCTATTGCTCATGACTTTTCAACCACTTGGAGATCCATCCATTGCTCATGACTTTTCAGTGCAGCATTCAATCAAAACAAACGATTGGCATTGCTTGATTTCAGGAGGTCGTCAACAAACCAGAGGTTTGGTTTTGATTTTTGGCTACATGCTCAAAATGGATAGCCTTCATCGATCATAAATGAAAATGTCCAAATGTGATCTCTCAATAAGGTTACAACTACAGTGGCAGAATGATTTAGATTTTTTCAGGAAAAGAGCATTTACATACTATATGCAACCAGTTACTCCATCATGTCTTAACTTCGTTCTTTGGCATAACAGGTTTGTTTCCCCTAACTGCCATGGTAGTCAGAGTCTAAATGTCTGTCTACCTAAGTCTGATACAAGATTTCTCTCTCTCTAAAACTAAGCGTAAATTAGAATCTTGATAGAGCCAATACAATGAACAAATTTGACCAGAAGCACTAGTAGCACACAAAGTTGAATTTCAAAGCCTAGGACTTGATTCTGAGTGGACTTTCGTAAAAACCTCCCCATGCTTTAGATGAGAAAAATAGAAGCTTAAGATTTTATGCACTTAGATAGCGACAGCTTTAGCCCCTTTTTTGTAATTTCTTTGAATTTAAACGGAACTCAATGCAATTCTAAACTCTCAGCAACGAAGAAACTCACGTCAAAACTGTAAGGTTTTAATATATACATGTATAATTATTACCTCTGTGACAGTTCGACCAACCATATCAGCAATTTTCTCCCAGCGCTTTGTAGTTCCTCCAGGATATTTCTTACTTGCCTTTGCCAACAAGACTAGTTCCTCATCTGTCCACTCCTCTCCAAACTGTAGAAGTAAATCAAAAAAGTATATCAAATGAATAAGATTGCACTCATATACCTAATCACTTTTAACATAATTAAACGTAGAAGAAACACTAGCATTTGTTAATTTTTTTAAATGTGAAATTGACCAACAATTAGGGAGTTCCAAGATTGTGATTCCAAAATAAATCTTTGAATTTTGAAACTCAAGGAGAAGTTAAAAGTTGTGAAATAGCATTCTCAAATATATCTCTGTGGTCAAAATTGAAAGATGCCCTCAGCAAACTCAAAGATTTGAAATAAAGAAAATAGAAAAGACATGAATGATCATTAAACTGAAATGTCAGGTCTTACCCTCTCTTGAATTTGGGATAATTTTGCCAATTCTTCAGCTAGACCGGTGTCTTTGTGTCCATCATTTTGTGGCCTGGAGAATTTAGAATACATTTCTTCAGAGTACTCTGGGAGCTCCTGCTGAACTTTCTTTCTTGGTTTTCTTGCCATCTCTGAGAGAAAATAATGAATAGTAGACATTACAAATTTACATTAAGTGTTTGCTTGAGTAATGATATCCTGTAACAGAATAAAAGATTTGATTAACACTCTCAAATGAGTGCATGCTTATTAAAGTCAATGTGAAATATAATACTCATAATTCAAACCTTTTCTTTCTTCCTCCTCTCTTCGCAGTTCCTCTTCTTCTTCAAGTCTCTGTAATTCCTCCTCTTCTTTACGTCTTTGCTTTTCCTCTTTCCATTCCCTTATTGTTGTTGGCAAATTATACACTGAAAAATATCAGGTTACAGTAAATCAACAATGCCGAGACTATCTTTCATATAAAAGCAATCAAACCATCCAAACAGTATGCATTTTTTTTAAAAATATGACTGAGGTCTAGAAATGTATTTGGGGGTTTGAGCGGCTTAAAAAAAAAGATATAACAAAAATACTAGCTAGGATAGGATAATGTTACTACATATTACATGCATGAAATTCCATAGAAATGGACATCACCAAACCTGATTTAAAAAGGAAAACAGTGAGACGAAAAGGCCACAGGTCTAAAATTCGTGGCAAAGGAATTTTAATTTCTTCATCATCTGCATCTCCGTCAACAGCCGAGGAAGATTTGTTCTTCTTGATTTTTTTCTTCTTCTTAGAGCTCACCATATCCTCCTGTAATAGAAACAAGCTATAGTATAAGAAAGGGCCTGAAAGAGTATTTTAAAAGATAAATGATGGGTGGTTCAACTGAGATTGAACTGAATTTGCAGTATGTAAAAAAGAAATATTAGGATGCTTGCTGCTCATATGAAGTTTGCATTTTATGATTTATATATAAGGCTTAGGGAAAAATTCAAAGCAATAACTTTGTGCAGGGCTCAATTCTACCTTCAGATACCATCTTCAACTCATCATTTTTATTTCTTTGTTTGGGTTCATTTGTATTTTTCATTTTATACATATGATCTCAAAATGTTGTTGTTGATTCTCATCACCTTTGTTATGATATCCCTAACTTATTCATTTGAACACAAGAAATAGAAAGAAATGGTTAGAGGATCCAAGAGAGACAGAGGTAGTGATAATGATAGCTAACAATGGCTTAAACAACTTGTTCAGTTATTTCAAACAGAGAAGTTTACAAAGTGTGACTGCCCTACAGAGAAGAAGAGAATAGGAAAGTCAGATGATAATACAACAGAAATGAACATAAGTGGGGAAAAAAAAATTCATTTCACCACTGACTTAACCTACCAGTGCTAAGTGTTTTTCAATGAAAATGCCCCAAAAAACACAATACTGTCCAATTGTTACTATCAGAGACAGCAAAACAGCTAACTCGATCATGCTCATCTTTCTGGCCCTTCGGAAGTAGTAGACTGGCTGACGCCAGTCTGGTAGTCCATCTACCAAGACTTTGTTATACCTGGGAGCATAAAAGAAACAAAAATAAAGTATTACTTTTGGTCCTTTTCTAGAGGTACCTTGTCAAATAACAAGAAATAGTGAGACAACACAGGACTATACAATGGCTGTAGCCTATTTTGAGCAGCATCAAGGGTGTAATATTTGACTATGGTGAGACAATGGAATATTGTGCACACAAATAATTGGTCTATGTCACGAGTTAGTGACCATTGAATGGTGGGTTTGCATACTGGGTGACAATAAAGTAAGCAAGAATAAATGTGCTTATGATTTGAGTTCCATTTAATGTTTCAGTAGTCCCTAGGCCCTTATTATACATTTAATGAAATAAAGGGCTGTGTAGGTAATGACAAAGTTGTTCTTAGGAGTTCATCTACACAGTTTGACTATCAAACCTGTGGGTTGAATTTAAGCTCTGAAATTTTAAAAGGCAATCAAAAATGATGTAGGTCAGGAATTGAAAGGGCAGCAAGCAGAGAGATTTCCATCTTATGAAATCCATATTTTATGGATCTTTTTGTCATAAAAAGAAGTACATGTATGATGATGAGTATAAAATTAAATGGAAGCATACTTTTCTCTTTTCGTCTCATCTTTGAGGACCTCATATATTGCTGCAATCTGTGGAAGAAAAAGAGAAAAGGTAAAAAAATAAAGATTGAGATATATAAACATGAAAACAATTTTAAAGAAAATGTATTGCTAAGACCTGTGGTTTGAAACCTACTCTTATGTGTGAATTTGTCCTGCATTACAAATTTAAAATAAGCCTAGAGACATCTTTTTAGTTATTTAAAGGAATTCATTTGCACATCTAGATTCTAATTCTTTAACTACTTCTTCAAGTATTTATTTATTTGGGTTTTTTTTAATGTTTTTATAATAGTTCCATTATTTAATTTAAATTGTTTACACATCAATGATGATTCAGTGACTGCTTTTCCTTCAATTCTCAATCTCAAATTATGAGCACTTGGGATAATTCCTCACTGGAAAAAGCCCAAAATGGAATATAATTTAGAATCTCCAAGTCAGAAATAAATTAAATTCTCTTACAAACCTTTCGAAATCTCTCCCCTGCACCATCTTCATCATTTTTGTCAGGATGATAGGCTAAAGACAGTTTTCGGAAAGCCTTTTTTACCTCTCTCACAGTTGCAGACTATTGAGGATGAGAAAAAAATCACACAACAAAAAATTAATGAATGTGTAAATTAATTTTAAATCCATTATTTATAACAAAAAATCTTCAGTACGCACGGCTGCGAATTGGTCCTAATTTAGTTTTTAGTTGTAGCCAGTCTGACAGGTC
>JASKDV010177423.1:0-11531 GCA_032466395.1 Aegires albopunctatus
CATAATTTGTTATCAATCATCGGCCCCGATCTTCAGACTACGACGATTGCTTCGAATGAAAGTGAAAGAAAGATGACAGTTTCAATGGAAATCCAGTAGGGCAGCCTGCAACACTATAACCAAGAAGTAACTAGTCAGCAAATGTCATAGATGATCTTTTAAGACAATGGGGCTCTGCTAGTATTGCTAACCCTAATCTTGTCCCCAACAAAGTCCAATCATTCCCTTTCTTTTTTAACCTCACTGCCATCCCTTCAACCTGTTCCAAATCTTACTCTTTCATTGTCCTATATTTGAAGTGATTAATGCAACTGTGATATTCCTCCTTATTTTCTATGTTTTGAAAGTGTAAAATAGATCACATTAATTTGGTTTCTTAATTTCATAAATTGTTTTTCTCATTTCAGTACCTACACATGAGGAATCGACAATGGCTGCAAATTTAAAACGTAAACTGGATGAAGCAGACCCTGACTATGAAAATTTAGAAGACCAAGAGGCAAAGCGACAGAAGGCTCTAGAAAAAGATGGTTATTTTGATGTCTCATTATGTGAACCATTTAGCCCACCATACTGAGCTTTTATTATTAACTTACAGCGCACATTGAGCGACTTGGACCTTTATCCTAAATTTTTCCTTTTTAAAGTCCTTGAAGTTGTATTTTATAGTCCTTTTCAAATATTTTTTAAAAATAATGCAATCAATATTGTTATTATATAGTCATCAAGCTTATTGTACTTGTTAGACATATTTTGTAAATCTTGTATGAGTTCTAACAGAATCAATGTTGATGTGGATTTCATTTCAATCATTTCTGTAAATCCCGCATTTAATATTTATTTTTTTATTTCTCAGGCCAGGAGAATGCTCGTAAGAAAATCCAGGTTATTATTCAGGATGAATTTCAGACTGAAATATCCATTAAAGAAAGAGAACTTCATCAAGTTGACATGGTATGTAACGGGATGATGATTCACACCCATTTTGCATTGTGTCCTCTTATAACAGAAGATAATTGGTTCTCAAACTTTGTCCAGAAGTGAACCTCAAATTAGAGTACTAATTCTTAATTCTGATTGCATTTTTAATTGAATTACTGTTATTAAGAGAGTTATGCCTTCTTCTATTTTTATCTCCTTACCATTATGATATAAATAGCTTTAAAGGTAGAAATAATACATGTATTACCTTACCGTGGGTCTCAATTCTTATTTTCAGAGATTAAACGAAGCTCGCTTGATGCTTGATCGTTTAAGAGGTTGTGTTGTTGCCAATTATTATGGAGTGGCAGGGAGATCAGCTCAAACACCACTGCATACTCAAGCTGTAAGTATTTGATACAATTTTCTTGAACATTTAATTCACCCTGAAATGCTTATGTTATGAATCTGACCTGTTTTGTGGTTTTTATATAGTTTTCTGCTGTGACATGTCATTATAACATGACCATGTCTCTTTGATGTGAAATAATTATGCTGAATATCTTTATTATCTGCAGTGTTCTGGGACATCAGAAGTACAATCCATCCATCCTGCCGTTAAGAAGTTGATTGGCAAAGCACCAAAGGGTCAGTCTAAACACCCAGAAGAAAGTATTCCATCAGATTCCAATAGTCAATCTCTTTCTGTCGGTGAGTTTAATTGTGATATTAGAGTCGGTAAGACATCTTTGTTGAAAAAAATTCATTATTTAATTAAATAGAAATGAAAGGAGTCTTGACTCAGGGTTCGTTTGAAAAAGTCTTGAATTTTGAGCAGGCAATTTAAGAAATGGCAAAGTCTTGAAAATCGTCTCTCTTTAAAGAATCTGCGGCCAAGTCTTGAAAAAGTCTTGAATTTTAAGTTCAACTTCAATGGCCCTTGCTTGTAAAAACAATAAAAAACTCACCCAAAAATAAATAAAAAAGCGAGCATCATATGGTGTCAATAGTGGTTGAAATTAGTATAAATCCGTTAGACCATAGCATTGGCCAGAAAGGAATAAACCAACAATTTTCTCTTTGATATTGCTACATATCTATTTATAGATCTCACTTTTAGTCAACTCGCTAGAAATGCATTGCTTCAAATAAAAAGTTTTGTAACTAGCCTAGGACTAGATGAGGGGGATGAAGATCAAAATCCATTTGAGTTTCGCTAGGCCTATGACTTAGAATGATCCATTTGAAAGGGTGAGTAATTGTTTAAAGATCGTCTTCTATTTTAATGGATAGTTTCCAATAATGATTATCATGTTTTTATGCTTTCACTTTGCTGTAGGGATGGGCGTTAATCGACACTGACTAGTATCGAGTACTCTATCGATTAAGGGAATAAAATATCAAGTACTCAATCGATATTGGAGTCTATTTCAAAGGGAGATTACCAAGTGAGCTTTTATGCCTAATTTTACTCTCGTCCCCAAGGCTTACAAAAGCAAAATTATTCAAGTTAACTCCCTTAGATTTTTTTTCCCCGAACGATCTACCTGCGGGTCTTACATACATTTTCTTAGTTTTTTCTTTTCGGTTTTTTTTTATGTATTTGTTGCTGTTGGGCTTTTTTTAATTGAAAAATATAAAGCATCGATTAGGCTGTCTTCAGTATCGAGTACTCACTAATTTTACTGTTAATGAGTACTATCAATTAGTACCCATTTCCACTTTGCTGTCATTTCAGGGTCAGGGACGCATTGGCTCTCTAAAGATATGCTTTTTGCTTAGGGCTCACCCTTCTTTTTTTATTATGAATTCATGTGGGGACTTCTCAAGAAAGTTAAGATTCTCGTTGATTTGTTGCAACTCTGTAGTTGGATTTTTGCCTTCCTGTGGCTAAATCTAGATCTAGATCTTGTTCAACAGATCTACAAATCTAAATGTGATGCATGAAATTAGACAAAAATTACAATTAGGCCTACTACAGAGAAGGCCATTGCCTGTTTATTTTAGAATCTAGATCTAGAGCATCAGGTAAATATCAGATTTAAGTCTTGTCAAAAAGGAAGGCTCTGATCATCTACGGTCTCAATGAAAATTGTATAGATCGAGAATCTAGGCCTATGTGACAGTTTTCGAGCATACATTATTATACAAATTTTTCAACTCAATTATTGCCGTTTCCTAGCTAAATTATAACCAAAACAATTTAATCCTGCCGTTTATTTCATTTCGGGTGTTTTAGAGGATACTCGCTTTTGTGCATTTTGCAGTCTTGAATTTTGTGTCTGGAGTCTTGAAAAAGTCTTAAATTTAGTCTCATGGCAGCTGTATGAACCCTGTGACTAATCCCAGTGTATTTGTATGGAGCAGAATATGTTGGGTTAACTCACATCCTGGGATAATCATCAGTATATGCAGGGTCTACTTAAGACTTTAGGTCAAGCTCAACACTGAATTAAAATGTCAGTATTTGCCAGTTCTACTTTTGACCAAGCTTTGGCATTTTCTGTTTTACACTTGAATAGAATCAGGAAAATTTGAGTCTTTCCCATGAAATGAACACCGATAGTATTACATGTAGTCAACAGTTTGAGACCTCCTCCTATCTCAAAACTAGCATATAAATTGCAGAACTCCATTATATCAGTTCATAACCAATATATGCATTTACATTAAGATGGAAAGACAATAAGAAAACAAAACATGGATCCAAAATGGGACATTTTTTCTTCCTGTCTTGAATCAGTTATTAATAAGTTGTCGTGGATGATGATAAATACAGTTTTATAGGGGGTTTATTTTCATGTTGATGTTTGAAATGAATGCGAATAAAAAATTCCCAATATAATTAATCGATGATATTTCTAAATTGATGTGGAATTTTGAATTTATTAATCAAGATTTGACTCAAATTCTCTATAGTTTTTCAATTCTTTTGATAAATCATCAAATTTGTCTCTTTGTTCTTTGACAGATGTAAAAATTAAAGAAGTTTTAAGCAGGGAAAATGTCAGAAACAGCCATTTTGAAGAAAGACTTCAATCAATCTCTCTGTCAAAATCATCATTACATTCTTCACGGAGTAATTCACCAAATATGATGTTGGTAAGTATGAAAAAATATGATCTTTGCATTTGTTTCATGCTTATTGCACTTCATTGTAATTTCAAGATTTTTAGTGAAGTTGAGGTGTATTTCACGGAAATTCAAAATGAAGAAGTGTTCTATCGGAAAAGTCTTATGACTTTTCCTTTTATATTGAAATCAATGATGTAGAATTTTGTAAGTTATCAATACCTAATTATTCTTTCTTCTTTTGATTGCAATTAATCAGAATCCAACCTTTGATGATAGGAGAGCTCGCTTGAAGATCAAACGAAAAATTATCGTTGGAAATGTGTCCAAGTAAGTTACACATTGTCATTTATAAAAGTGTGTTTGTTTTTGTGCATTTTCACTAAACATTTTCAGCACAATCTTCTTTAACCCTGAGACTAGAGCCATTTAGCTCGTAATTCAATTTGATTTATATATTCAATTGATTGTTTGGTTGTTGTTTTTTAAGGTATATTCCAGTGGATCAACGAGAGCCTAATGATATGTCCAGTCATAAGTGGATGGTGTATGTTCGGGGACCTAAATCAGATCCAGATATTTCATACTTTGTAAAGAAAGTTTGGTTTTTTCTCCACCACAGCTACAAACCAAATGATTTGGTCGAGATCAGGTATTACATGTGATTATCTTTAAGTGAATATCTTTTTTCTCTTCCTATCCTACCCACATAAGCAGTTACAATGTACTATAATACCAGATACTCTTTTGATTAGCTTGTCATAAATAATTTTCATTTGCTTTGTAAAATATTTCTTTGGCAATGCTAGATTGTGATACAGTTTTATTTCTATAGATTTCGTTTCCTAGAGACCCTTTTGAATGACTTTCCTAGTTATATGTTTTTGCAAAGGATTTTTTTTTTTTTTAATCTGCAGCGACACACCATTTCATCTGACAAGGAGAGGATGGGGGGAGTTTCCTGTAAGAGTGCAGCTACACTTTGTTGATCCAAGGAACAAGAAAGTTGATATTTTTCACCATTTAAAGGTAATTATCTTATCCAGTCCTTCAATCCCTCTGTGGTATTGTGTTAAATCAACTCATAAACCAGTATTATTAAAGCACTTGTTCCAAATTTTTAGCACTGACCACCAAAGAAGAATTTTCTAATGATATGCAAATTAGTTATGCATGCTCTTGCAGATATCAACTCCATTGTGATTTAGACTATGAAACAAACCACACAAGTTTCAAAGCATTCAATCATGTCATGCGCAGAAGATCAAAGATTCAACCATGCTGCTGTCTGGTACCTGATACATTGACACCGATTCCTGCTAACGCCAATGCACTTTTCTTTTTTTTTTTTGCTACAGTAATATTTGCGAGAGTGCCCAGTAGTCAGGAATCAGCAGAAACAACATAACTGAGCATTTAGGCAAAAATTACTTGTAAGGATCCTGGGTTTGTAGGTTCTGTATTGACCGACTATATGTCGGTTTCGCCTATGATAAGGGAAGAAAATCCAATAAATACTAAGTACAACTAATATGGCTTGGATCCTCAATAGAAGAGGTTATCTTCCTGACCAGCAGGAAAACCGGCTTTTGCTTAATTGTTCGTTTTGCCTGAGTGGCCGGTGGACTGGACACAGCCGGTCACTGCAGTATTCATGAGTTATCTTTTTGTATAGGGCCCCGAAACGTGACTTTACAATGTTAATTACTTCATTTTGAAATTTATTTTTTTTTAAATTTCATTATCCTCAAATCATATATATATATATATATATATAGAGAGAGAGAGAGAGAGATTCAAATACTGATCAGTTGCATTATTAGTACACATGTAATGTTTTTGGTTTTCCGGTAACATTGTTGTCTTCTTCTATGATTTCTATATTAATTGTCAGGATGAAAACTGGTAAAGAAATAATTTTGAATCTTTGTGATCGTCAATTGGCCACAGCTTGAAATTCTGTGTATTTCATAAAAATCAAAGGCATATTCACAAGCATATGCCAAATGATTTCAGTCGTGAATTCAACTCGTATGCCTCCTCTTAATGACTTCACAAATTTTGAAATCATTCTATGTCTCCAATGTATGCGAAAAAATAAAAATCCCTCGGTCTACTGCCAGGCAAAGAGCATTTTGTCTCACCAGAGGTGACATTTGCATATCATAATGCATTGTCTGAGGTACATTGGGCAGGAGACAAGGATATGTGGTCTTCTGGACTGACTTAAGTCATTGAACATGCCTGCTGGTCCATATCCTTGCCCCGCCTCCTTTGCTCCTTCAGCGTATTTGATTGGCTGATTGTTAAAGTCACACAAGTCTAACATTTCAGTGCCAACCCGTCATCAGTGCATGGGCAAATGGGGATTTCTCACCTTGCCCATAGTATCAAAAGGGTGAGATTAGTCACACGATTAAGTGATAACACATGCTTACCTTAGAAAGTAATCACTGATAAATTAGCAAGCATTGGTTGACATCTGCTACATTTTAAAAGTAGCACAATCCAGAAATAGTGGGCCTTAGGCGAAATAATTTTTAGCAGAAGGCCACTTAGAGAGTTGAATTTGAAAGAAACATTTGGTTTCAGTGGAAAAGCAGGCACTTAGGCAAAACAGGCATTCAGTCGCAGGGCACTCTCATGAAAACTACTGTACGAGGAATTGGCATTAAAGTGTGAAATGATGAAAGGAGGAACATTGGTAGTTTAATGCAAGCAAACATTTCCAGCAGGTCTATTTTAAGTTTATTTAAGTGGCTATCCCAAGATTGTAAGGGTAGCAGTGGCAGAGTCACATAGAGTATTGTATAGAGGCTTGTTGAATTGTTTTTACACTTGATACATAGAGTTTGCTTATTGCACCGAGTCACTTGTCTACATTATTTATCGATGCGACGATAAGGCTTTATTGAGATCACTCACTACTTGTATATTACAGTCGAACCCGCTCATTCTGAAACTCAATAATATTTCTAAAAATTTCAATAGAGCCGGGATTTCAGTATAACCGATAATGATGCAACATCTCTGTGTAGAGGTATAATGTTATTTCGGGTAATATTCACGTCAATGGAAAGGAAACACTATGTCAGCCATTTTGTAACTGGACTTGGGACTGCCATTCACTGCGTTACAGTGGGGGTTTTTTATTTTGTTTTCTGGCTGTCTTTCTTTTGGTCTTGTTTCCTATGTAGCTGGTGTCAGTTTAGACTTTTGGTCAAAAATTTCTGCTCTCAACTGGCCAAAAATAGTTCAGTACAACCGGGCTTACGTTCAGATTAACCGGTCTATTTATATAGAACAAATTCAGTTTTTAAAACAAGTTTTAGTTTAACCGGGATTTCAGTATATCCGATTTCAGTATATAACCGGGTTCAGCTGTACTATTTTCTTCAAAGTTTTCATTCGGTGGATCACTACAGCGTTAATTCTTCATTCATTACATGAGGAATTTTTTTCCCTCTTATGTTGACTTCTTTCATTAGCCACCAATACAAACTAGGACTGATAATAGTATATGTACTAGATATGATATTATAACTTATTATAAGTCAGTTTATTCATCATCATTGCCTTTCACCGCCATGCACAAGCAAATTCCATCTGTCTCTATCTTGGGCTATTTTTTCAAGCTTGTTACTTGTGAGCCCCATCTCTTTGATATTTCTGCCAATACATCTTTTCCATGTCTCCCGTGGCTTATCCCTATCTCGCACTCCCTGTGGATTCCATTTTAATGATCGTCTGGTTATATTGTTACTTTGCTTCCTCAGCGTATGTCCCATCCATCGCCACCTTCTGAGCCAATTTCTTCTTGTATCAGTTTCTGTCCTGTTCTTTTCGGAAGGTTTTCATTTCTGACTGAATCATTTGATTTTCAAGATACTTCTCATGCTCTTGTTGATGTAGGTTTGGGTTTTTATCAATACCATTTTTGTGGCCTTCCAAGTTTCACGGCCATAGAGAAGAACTGACTTATCGTTCAAGTTAAAAAGCTGGATCTCTGTCTGTATTGAGACCATACAGTTTTTCCAAACTTTTGACATCTGGTTGAAGACCTTTCTTGCTTTAGCATTAGCTTGTGTGTCTCTTTGTTTGTCGATGATACCAGGTATGTAAATGAGTCTACTTCTTCCAGGGACATATTTTCTACCATGATATGGTTTCTTGAATCTGTTCCTACTTTTATCACTTTAAAATTTCCAGGGTTAATGTGCAGTCCAACACTCTTTGATAGGCAGATCCCCGGGTCCCTCTTGCTAAAGATTGGAAAGAATAGGTCCTCCACCACCTCCCAGTCCACTTGTGTTGTAGAAGCGACTAAGGATGGGACTGTCTCTACCACTGTTGCAGATAGCGTAAACGGCAGGTTGTGACTTCCAATGGGAGTAACCTGGTTCTCCATGTTGTGGCTTTGGGAGGGGCTAATGACCCCTCTTGTAAAACAACCTTGTTACAGAAACACAAGTTAGTTTATTAAACAGGTCAAATCATGATTGAGCCCTATTTTTCTATGATGTGATTTCTTATGAGAAAAACTGTAATGTTTAATGATTTGGCCATGTGGTTATCATTTTGACACAATTCATTCCTCCATCCAGTTGTATCTCCCTAATCCAGACTCATCCGTTTCCAACTATTTGTCTGGATTTAACCCCTTTTACTTTTAGTACACAACTTGATACATCATTTTGAATTTTTTTTTTCTTTTCTCCAGCTCGATAAGACCTTTACTGGTTTACAAAAATTGGGAGCTGAAACAGTGAGTAATTTTGATTTTTAAGATATGGATAAAGTAAAGTAAATCTGCATTTCGCTTATTATATATTTATCCATAAAAATTATATCAAATAAAAATTTTGAAATATAATTTTTGATTTCATTCTTCCACTGGGCCGAATTAATCAGTTGTATCAACTTTTGAATATCAGGAAATAGTTTTATATTTCATTTCAGATTCACAATGGTAATTCACCTTAACTTCTAAATTTTAAAAGAATTGGTCAATGTTTGTTTCTTCATTCTTTTTATCCAGGTCGTTGAAGTTGAGTTAGAGCGACATTTCTTTGATGATAGTCAAGCCTTTCAAGAAAAAGGAGCAAACAAGTCATCACAGAGAGATAATACTAAACTTGGCAAATCATCTTCTCCAGCAGCTTCAAATATTTCAAACACAAAGAATTCAACAGAAAATGTAAAGAGCATTAAAAAAGAAATCCTGTCATCTGCAGAGGTCTCAGAAAATCCAGATTATTGTGCAATATCACATCAGAATTTAGAAGTGAGGCATATTAATGAGATCAAAAAAGAACCTGATAGGAAAAGCAAAGAATATGCCAGTGACGAACATTGGAATACTGCACCTCAGAATGCCATAACTGAAACTCCAAACAGTGAGGCTGAGTACATTGTCACCATTGCTCATTGTAGTATTAAAGTGGAAAATGATATTGAAGAGCAAATGGTAGATGTGGGTGATAATAATGAAATCTCATTAAATACTATGGAAATCCATAAATTCAGTCAGTCCATAATGAAACCACTAACAGTTGTGTCCAACTTAGAAATGGTCAATTCTCAAGAAAACTCAGAGATGAAAAATGAACAGATATTGCCTCCTCCTTCATCTGTCAATTCTCAAGCATCACAGAAAAGCATCATTCCTTTGCAAATTCAGGAATCAAATCAACAGACCCATGCACAAGCAGCCACATCAAAAACAATTAAAACTCCCCACGAGGCAGGACATTTTCCCACAGGCAAATTAATGTCATTGATAAAACCATTAAATAATCAGCAAGCAAAGATAAGTGACTCTCATCAAATGAAAAAAACAAATGTGTTGCTAAGTGCTCCTCCAGCACAGACATTAATTTTAAAAACAGCACCAAAAACACAAACTTTCAGTGTCATTTCACCGCCAACGATCAATCATAATTTGAACCCCAACCCTAAAATCACACCAGCATCCATTTTATCAAATCATAAAGTATCTAATCAAACAACTTCACCTTCACAACCCGATGAATCCAAGAAAAATGCCTTTGTCGTTCGAGTACAGCCAAATTCAACACCTGCCAAATTCATGTATGTGAAGCAAAACTCAGTCAAACCCACACCTCAAGCAACATTAAATAACACCTCATTACTGCAGTCACAGAGCAATAAGAAACAGTTCTCCCTTCTTACAGGTCTAGTTGTTAATAATCCACAAAAGTCAATTCATTCTTCAAATGTAAATTCCTTGCTCAGACCAGGAACTTGTAAAATTATTGATGGGCTAAAGCATACTCAAAGTGTCACTGGAAGTGGTATTTTACCTGCTGCACCAATGAAAACTCACATCACTCTCAAAGTGGCTGGCAAGTCATCACAATTTACCAACATAGTGCCTGTAAAATCAAATAAGCAGATGAATGAATCGAAAACATTTCACCTGCCAATTAGTGATCACAAACTAGAAGTTGCCACAAGCACCTTCCAAAAACAGTCGAACTCAATCCCTGGTGGTTTCATTGGCAGTGATACTTCATTTTCCAGTGTTCCCCAGACATACCAAAGGATGTCAGCCATAGGTATGACCAAATACAGGCATAGCTCGGACCTTAACCGCCAAGCCCTTGCCAAATTCAGGAGACCATTTTCTAGCGATATGATAGAGGGAATGGTTGATGAAATTCTACCTCTTAAGTGAGTTCACTTTCATATCCTTTTATTTTTTTCTTCAAATTTGAGATTTTAGCTTGATGATGTTCTATTATATTTTATCAGTCGCTTGCTTGATTCTTTTTTATTCCAATATTATTTTTCAATTGTGATTTTGCTTGAGATACTCAAGATTATAAATCCATTATGTGTTATTTCTCCTAAAGCCTTTGCATAAGTCTTTAGAATTATCTCTCAACATGAAGTGGCTTTTATACTTTTTCTGTCTTCACATTTCCTAAATCACATGTATTGATAAGCAAATGGCAAGACAAAATAAAAAGTATTTTCTGTTTCTATTGTCCACCTGAATTTGTCATTTTTGGAGATATCCTTTCTAAAATAATCTCGCTTTGTCTGTTCTAGTCTTGAAGATTACCCAGACATGCACTGCTTGATGAAAGCTGCCATCAAGCTCCATCCCCTCATTAAGACAGATGTCAGTAAGTGCATGAGTTTATGATAATATTCTTAACCATTTGCAAACAATACAATGTGAATCTAGAATTGTACACACTATTCTTTTGATAAATCGGTTTTCAGTGGAATAAAAGACTAATAGCATGTTAATGGTGCATGTCCTTTTGTTTCAAAATATGTATGATAAATGCTGCTATCAAAAGAGAAAGTGAGAAAAACAGTAGTTCCGTATAAATCATCCCAAGTTTCATTCAGTTTTTATTAACAGTTGATTAGTTAATTAGCGGAAAAACTGTTGTTTTCTGGTCAACTGGTAGATCTGCAGCTCTGAATGCCATTATTGATTGTTTGGTGGTGGTTGTTTAGTTGGCGGTTTGTTTGGGGGGGGGGGGGGGGGGGGGGGTTATCAG
>JASKDV010177434.1:129-12902 GCA_032466395.1 Aegires albopunctatus
TTGCTTAGAGGGAATCTCTTTCCTTAGAACAGGATGATCCCCCTTTGTCCATTGCTTAGAGGGAATCTCTTTCCTTAAAACAGGATGATCCCCCTTTGTCCATTGCTTAGAGGGAATCTCTTTCCTTAGAACAGGATGATCCCCCTTTGTCCATTGCTTAGAGGGAATCTCTTTCCTTAGAACAGGATGATCCCCCTTTGTACATTGCTTAGAGGGAATCTCTTTCCTTAAAACAGGATGATCCCCCTTTGTCCATTGCTTAGAGTGAGGGAATCTCTTTCAAGCCAATGCTCCCTCACATCTTGTGTACTTTGAGCAGAATCCAAATATCTCCTTTACAGAAAAGGGTTCCCCATTTTATTCTAAAACTAAAACCATTTGACGGAGTGGACATCTGACTCTGACTCTGACCCCCCAAATTGCAGGACCATCCCTCACAATTGTAAGTAGGCATCAGCCTAGTGGTCAACAGTTTTTACACGAGAATTTTCCAGCAGACAGTGAGACTTTCCCACTTACCTAACTGGACTCAGATGTGAACGAGCACCTTGCTGTAGAGACAGCTCTGTATCTGAGAAATTTAATCGCGCCTAATAATAATAATAATAATAATAATAATAATAATAATAGATAGTATTTTGTAACGCTCATAAAATAGCCTCTGTCATAGACTATGTCATTTTTAGTCGTTTTGAGTTGACAGCCAAAAAAAAAACTTCCGTTGATTTTGGCAATCGGAGGTTTTAGAGCAAAATTATTTGTTGACAGTTAACTAAGCTCAAAATGCGTGAATTCTATAAATTCACTATGCCACATGATGCAACTGGCTGAGACAAATCTAAATAGTATTTACTAACTTTGCCCTAAAAATGACTCAAGCAATTATCTTATTGTGTGACGATTTATGATTTATATAACGCACATCCCATAATTCTTATATTGTTCTATGCGCTTACGTCGCCTTAACTTGAACTTGCAACTGGACCTAAGAACTTTCAAGCCAATAGATCATAATGTAACATTTCCTGTCTTTCAAGCCAATAGATCATAATGTAACATTTCCTAACTTTCAAGCCAATAGATCATAATGTAACATTTCCTAACTTTCAAGCCAATAGATCATAATGTAACATTTCCTATCTTTCAAGCCAATAGATCATAATGTAACATTTCCTAACTTCCAAGCCAATAGATCATAATGTAACATTTCCTAACTTTCAAGCCAATAGATCATAATGTAACATTTCCTGTCTTTTTCTTGACCTACTTCCCTCATAGCCATGATTTCGAGGATTTTTGCTGACCTTGGAAAAGTTTTGAAAACGATACATATCAATAGCACTAGAACTTATAATCTGTGATAGATTATAAGTTCTAGTTCTATTGATATGAATTCAAATAAGGAAGACCAAGTCAGAAGCACATAAAATAAAGTTGTACAGTTTATTACACGTCATGTTTGTATCATACACAATTCCTTGAGGGGAAAGAGCCTCACATACGTCACATACAGAAATATCAGAAAACTGGAGAACGAAATCATCTAAATTCGGTGTTGATGCCACCCATGTTGTTTATATAAATACATATATCATATATAGCCTATGTGAATAATAATACATGTATTGTGATGTATAAAATTGTCAAAATCAAAATCTTAATATTATTTTATACTTTTCAGACCAATTCCAAAATTATCTAGAGATAGAAACACAAAACTAAAAACCTATTTGTCCACTTTAAGTTTTATTTTTATTATGATTATAATCAGATTTCATCATAGCAACAAACTCCCCCCAAAAAAAACATCATCATCATTATCATAGCAAACTTTGCAGGTGTCCATTAGATTAAGTTGCTTTCTTCATCTTACTTCCATTGTACTCTAGAAAACGCAATTTCACAATTTCAGTGCGACATCGATAAAATGAGACTCCATTAGCAACTATTTCATAACTTATATTGCGATAGAGCCCAGCTCTAATTACACGTAACTGTTAAGTGTTACCATTCCGGAATGGAGAATTGGGAATAGTATTTCCTGCCAGACTTGTGACCTAGAAGAAATGATGGGTAATGTTTCCCGTAAACCATGGGACAGTAAGACAGTCCGAGGCCTTAAAATTATTATCTTAATAATATTGTAGTAACAGACAAGTGCAGCTCTTATGTATGTGAGTATTTATATTATATATGTAATTATATAGACCAATACCACGGAGCATCACACTCAATGTTACGCAGGTTTTAACGTATATGGCTGGCAACATTATTATTGACATTTAACGACAATTATGGAAATGAGAGATGGATTGAGAGAAGTAAACGAAAATTCGAAGAAATCAAAGAAGTACCGTAAACCAGGTCACCTAATGTCTTTTAACCTAAAATGAAACCAATGACATTTGTCAACAACATTTTCTTAGCATTTTGTATGGCGGGGTTTATTTTACTAAAAAAAATTCTCTTCGGTTTTTGAAAGATACCCCTTGATATTCATTTCTTTGATTCTCCTTTAGAAAATGTCTTGATATACCGCAGTCAGAGTGAACTACAAGAGTGAAAGAAATGCAATCATGATTGTACAGCAACAAAATAAATATTATCCAGCACTTGTCACTAACTCCCTCCCCCCCCCCCCCACCAAAAAATGAATAAATATATGCCCACATCCTAAATGCCTTGATTCATCCCAGTAAGCCAACCTACACGTATAATGACTATGACTTAGATACGATGAATGTTAAAATGAATTTTCTTGATTCGTAAAATAAATGCTGGAAAACATTTAGACGGAAATAGAATTATAATAAAAATGAAACTCAACCCTTTATCGAGAGACTTCCGGAAAAGATAAAACAACCTAGGCTACCGTTTCCATCCAAAGTGCAGTATCTTTCTACTCAATAAACATACTCCATCTTGGATGCTAACGGCACTATGCTAGAGAGAGGTTTGCGCTGAGTTTTAAAACGAAAAAGAGCTCAAATAATGCACCAACGGTTCCCACAGAAGTTCAATTACCTTCTGTATCATTACATGTGATGTAACCTTCTCTATATTTCATAGAGTAATTGATGTCAACAATACCGTGCAATCTAAGCAAATATGGTTTCTGCAGACCTCCCTAGTTTAAAATTCAAAATTCTGTAATGGCTTCATACATTCTTTGTGATTTGTCAAAAATTTCTGTAATGAGGCCAATAAACGGTCGCATTGATATGAAAGTTGTCTTAAAGTGCTTATGAAAGTTGTCTTAAAGTGCTTATGAAAGTTGTCTTAAAGTGCTTATGAAACTTTCCTTTTCTTCCACGTCTAATTTTTTTTTAAAGATTCTAGATCTACCTGGACTTGTGAATGTCTTAACTTTGGCATCTTGAATGTTGGCTTCGTGGAAACGAATTGAAAAATAGATACATGTAAAAAATGATCACACAGCCAAAATTTCGTTATCTCACAAATCTGTATTTAACTAACAATTTTTATAATTCTGTAATTCATTGCGGGACAAATGTGTGTTTCTGTAATGATTACGGATTATCTGTGATACTAGAGAGGTCTGGGTTTCCGTGGGGTCTCTGCAGCTCGCTGGTTAAATGGTTTTACAGAAACTAATAACGGAGCACGAATTGAATTGAATCAATCTAAGGATATCGATACATCGTACTTCAATCAAATGAGTGAAAAACAAAGAAGGCGCGGTGGATTAAAATGAAAAATAGTGAAAAGAGATTTGAGGTGGAATCAACACAGGTAGAAGGTAGACAAAGTATATACGCACAAAAATGTCATGTTGTTGTTATATATATACATATACAAATATAAAATGTGGTTTTTGTAACATACATGTATATATTTAACATTATTGTGTACACATAATACATAGTTAAAAAAAAAAAAAAATTTTTAACAAGAAAAGAAAACATTTGAACATTTCTCTATATAGCGTTGCCTCAAAAAATTCTTTGCTTAAAAAATACCCCAACACTGCCATCCCATCAAGAAAAAGTTCTGTCAAATCTATAAAACAGCATTGATATAAGAAATATATATGTCGTCGCTGTCATTCTATCAATGTATTTACTACAAAATGTCTGATTTTCGTTTTGTCACACCAAATAAACTTAATTGAGAGTCGCTCACCTCATTTTTAACAAAAATGATATCGGCCAACAGAAATGCTCTTTGAAGTCTTTGTCTTGCGTGATTTCACCGTACAAGATTCTGTGCATCTCATTTCACTGCTCTAAACGTACAATTGTATCTCCCCCACAAATTTCTTAGTTTGCACTTCTGTGTTTATGTGTAGATGCCAATTTCCAGGATTTATCTATATAATATACGGTAGATCCCAATTTCCAGGATTTATCTATATAATATACGGTAGATCCCAATTTCCAGGATTTGCTAGTACGTAGATGTGTGACTTCATAGACGGAGCCACTCAATACATGGTGTAGTTATTTGTTGATATTGATAAATGTATATAATCTATGGCTGCACCCATTAAAGCACGGCTTATTTTGATAGAAGTTGGATCCAACTTTCTAAGCAGAAAAAGAAATAACTGTTGAAAAAAAAAAAAGAAAAGAAATTAAAAGATAGTAACAAAAAAAACAACAACTTTTAAGCCATGATTGAATTGTGTAGTTAGGGATTCCTAGCGCATTAAATAACCCTCCCTTCATAAAGCATTAACTAAATATACAGGTTTACATCGTATAAATATATATAATATATTGGGATTATATGTTTATTGAAAAAATACATCTTTATAACTGCTACATCATGAATGTAGAAACCCAATATATTTTCTAATACTTCATATTAATCATTAATTTAATCACTACAAATTGTTCAGACTGATATTGAAACACAACCTTAGATATGCTGCTTTTATTAATGATATTCTCGTGTTGGGTTTTTTTTCCCGCAACTCATGAAAGTAGCTCTTTGCTTTACAGCAATCCCCCCCAACACACACACTAAAAAATACAATTAAAGGGAATATAAATAAATGATCTTTTATGAATAATTTCTTCCTGTCATTTTTAAATTTTAAATTTCTGGGCTTTGCTTTGTTTTTTCTTTCTTTTTGATTTTATTAACGATTTGATTTCATTAACTTTCAAACGTAACGATTTATAAATTTAGTTATAATTAATTTTAAAAAACCCAATGAAAATCATAAAATAATAAATACTTAGTGAACCGAAGTTTCCCTTTAGCACCTCAAACTCAAACCAAAAACCGGCCACTTTGTCATGACCTGAATATACTGTACTTAGGGATGAGGCAGATCTTTGCGTAACGTAAGTAAAATACATTTGACAAACATAATACTATATATAATAATACGTAGACTTATGTAAATGAGTTAAAATATACATATATAATATAATATATTAATACATGAATAAAGTTCAGCGTACATTGAATCACAGCCACAGATCTAGAAGAAGAAAAAAAATTAAATAAAAAAATTACTCAACAAAATAGAGGCTAACTACAAGGCTATGCCGAGACATTGTCATATAATTGGAAATAAATCTGAGAGATAGAAGGGGCGAGAAGAAAAATAGAAATATAATACGACATAGAAATGCTCTCCGAGCCTAAGTGAAGTACATTTAAAAAGACATATACCGGCATACGATTTCATTTTGATCTGCAGTTTTATTTTCGATTGTTAAATGTCTGGTTTTATAGTATAGCATTCTTTGATCCTTAAAGCCAGCCCAATCTTAGAGTTTACGATGTGTGATGCAACTCTCCAGTGTTTTTAAAAGCATTACACCTGACGAGATCTGCTTTAAGAAAACAACGCCATACCTCTTCACTGCGTTGGGCAATTTGCACAAATATAAAATTTCTTTTTAAAAAATAATATAATAATAATAATGAGGCGAGTCCTCCTCCTTCCTCTCTTTTCAAAACAAGTCGAAGATAAATTATTATAGGCTGTATCTCTGCACTAGTGCAGACCGATAGGCCTTCAACTCCCCCCCCCCCCCCCCCTTGCCGCAGGCTATTCCTAACTAGATCTTTACCTCCCTGAGGAGTATACAATAGAGTAGCCGATAACCAGCAGCACACGTACATGGATAGGATCTGTCACTGTCTTTGCCAGTTAAAAACTCTTTTTGCACCAAGAACTCAACGTCGGACTAAGATAAAAAAAAAGATAGATAGGGAGATGTATTCAGTATTCAATGCGAAATGACACAACCATGAGCAACCATATACCAAAACTGGTACTGGTGGTAATCTGCTGTTTTTTCCACGCATCCCAACCGCGGTATCTTTCTCTTTATACCAATAAATATATATACTGGGTTTTGGATGCCAATGGCAATAACAGTAGTGAAAGTAAACATGGCATGATGAACCTTAAATCGAAGGGGCCAGGCCAGAACAACTAGAAGGCCTAATTCATCTAAAAACAGAGAACTACCCAATTTCCCACTGTTTAAAACGTGGGCTATCTATTTATATTGATATCAATGATGTGAAACAGTAAAGCTATAAACCACGTGGAGTGCTGATCGCGTTACGTTTGCGACAAATGTAACATCATCAAGGTTTAGGATTGCTCTTTTTTTTTTTTCCTTCTTTTTTTTCCCCTCAAAACTGACGTCATGTGACATAACCTTGTTGTTGTTGTTGTTCTGACCCCTTCAATTAGAATCAACAATGTGAAATAGAGAGAGAGATACAACTGGGACAGTTAGGAGATAATATATTAATAATATTAATGGAAAGGACCGAAGCAGAGGAGGAGTGAAAAAACGGCCCCTGTTGTTAATTACTACGCCACGTTTTTCATCCACAAAAAGCACGTAATTAATTCAATGTAAAATGCATATAAAATAAAATATGGTACATTCAAGGAGTTATTTATTACTTACGATTCTGTAACGGGTGTGAGTTGACCTTTGATTGATGCATGTGTATTATAGGTATATAACATAAAATTACTCACAGGAAAAAAAGAGGGAGGATAAGAATAACGCGGAGGAAAGGTGGTTACAGTTACATATATATACAAGAGATTATAATATCTGCCCTGTAACTGTAAGAGAGAATTCTGATTCGTTTCCGGTTTAAGTACGTATGATAAGAGATCAAAATAAAGCTTGACCACAACAAAGAAGGGTAAGAATTGTATCAGCACCAATGGATGAAGGATCGTCTGGTCTCTCTAAGCCGAACCTCTCTGTAATGATAATTCCAACTAGTTACTGGAATTTGGGTTTTTTACTTCATAGTATTCCCTAATCCGGAAAATTCTGTAATCAAAACAAATTGCCGCCAATGGAGGTGTTCAGATCAGAAAGACCAGACGGGTTTTACTCTTAATTCTAAACGAGAACTTTCAAGTCAAGTATCGTAACTCCTGTCCAGGAACGTAACTATCTTCCATGATGACATCGCCATAGAGTTCAAATTGTTTGAAATATTCTTTTGAAGACGCTCAAAGAATCAAAACTTTTAGGTGCATGAGAAAAAAAAAGCAAATAATAATTTAAAAACAAAAAAACCTGAACAATTAAATTTGACAACTGAGGTAGAAACATGCCCAAAAATGGTGAACATACACATAGGCCTATTGTTGTGACCTATTAAAATGGTGAACATACTCATGTTGTTGTGACCTATTAAAAAATGTTACATTTTTTTAAAATACCAACTTTGGTCTCACGAGCCAAAATAAAGGAAGATGAGGGGTGTATGCTTTGAGAGAATCTTCTTCATCCTAGAGAGTATTTGGTGAATTGTGACGATTTTCGTTTCATTTGACCCTATCTCAACTATCTGTCTTAAGGTCAAAGTAACCACCACTCTTGCAAAAAATAGATTTTTTTTTCAAAAATATATCTGGGTTGGCAAATCAAACTTACAATTAATGGTTCTATTTATCATGTGAGTGCATGTTGCATGTGTAGACTACATTTCCATCATGTTTATAGGATTGCGTTCATATATTATTATATCACAACGGGTTCACCGTTTTGACCATTAAAAGAAAAGCACCAATAAAAAAAGCACCCCGGGCCGTAGGAAACAACGGACAAAATATTATAAATCCTTTTCGTGAATTGTGTCCGAATTGACCGCTAGAGGAATGAATAGTTTGGACAGATGAGAACAATATTTTCATCGTTGTATTCATAGCGACATTTGTCGTACAATCTCACACTGGCTGACAAAAAAATCCATCATCAACATTCATAGATCCATTCAAAACATTTCAGAAGGTACGCTCAATGTCTAGAAATGAGAAAAAGAAAGGAAGAAATCAATACGGAAAAGCATAGAAAGGAAGAAATTAAATTCATTAGAAAATCCAGAAGAGGCTTCTGAACAATACATAAAGAAATGCTTCAAGACCTTTTTAGGAAAAATTCCAAATTCAATCTTTAGAAGAGTTTCTGAGAGACTTCAATAATACAAACTTATTCAAAATACAAGGAGTTGATTTGAACTAAGTGCATTATAAGTTGGTTTCTAGATTACTTTGTAATAGAGGGAAATTGGCCGAAATCTCCAAATCTCTAAAAAAATAATACCGTGGACTCAAAAACAGCGAAGAATCAATTTTGAGTGAGAAAATGAAATAAAAAGATAGAGAGCACAAATTCTAGGAAGAGTCGCTAATGAAGCCAAAGAGTTGACATTATGTATAACAATGCATACAACAAGTTTGAGAATACATGAATAATATATATAATATTATATACACAATAGGAAAAATATAAATCACAAAAGATCATATTGACTTAGATTATCACTAGACCTGAATATCAAATAAAACCTCCCATCCCTCCAAATAATTGTCAACTTCTTAAACAGTCTGAGCCTTTTTTTTCTTCAATAAACATTAGACCATGAGAGTGAATCAACACGTTGAAGATTTATTCTTTAAAAATATATGGCTATTCCCAAAATGTACAAATGATTCCTGACTTCTTCATAGAAGGCTCCATCTGTACTGAAATGGTCAAAAACCTAGATGAAAACTTTTCACATGGAAATAATTCAGAACTTGTTAAATCGTGCACAACCTGATGTCTGTTCATGGACAAATTTTAAAAAGCGCATATATTTTTCTTTTTTTTTGGCTTGACCTTATAGAAGTGAACCATGGGTCTAGAATATCGTCACGCTCATAAGATAATTAGCCTTGGTCATTATCAGGGCAATGCGTGATAATACTAGATCTATATTTAGATTTGTCTCAGCCAGTTGCATCATGTGGCAGAGTGTATTTATAGAATTCATGCTTTTATAGATTTGAAAGCGATTACCTGTCCACTAACAGTTTTGTTTTACAACTTTTAGTTATCGGAATGAACAGGGTTTTTTGTTGTCTACTCGAAACGACCAAAATACGACCTTGGTAATTACTTACGAGCGTGAAAGATATGGACCAATCAAAGCCCTTATATTAATAACAACCAAGCTACTACATGAAGTCAATGTAACCAATGAAACGGAATAGCATCACTTTAAAAGAAGACTTTGAAAGGTTCAAACACAGAATTTGGTACAAAGTAGTAACATAGATTCTAAGAACTTTTGGCCATACGATTCTATCACTTGACCATAACGTATAACATAACAATCATACAAGATGCGTAATGTTAATTTTGATGCAGAAATCAAAAGACTGATAATAATATACATGATCCACATCAACGTAATCACAATGTAATATAATATAAATGAAAATCAAAAGTTGCCATTTCATATCAAATTCATGTAGTGTGCATCAGCGTAGGCATGTCGATGAGGAAGATTACCCCACCCCCACCCCCCGGTTTAAAATCAACCCATTCAGTACCTTCTTAATATTGGATTCATATGATTCGGTTGTGAAGGAGCTGGGAGGACCAAAAGAGAGCCCATGCTAGAGGGAGACAAAAGTGAATAATGAGGAGTAGGTGTCATGTGACATGCTTGATGAAAGTCAATACTGTTGTACGTAATAATAGCACGGGGAGGGAGAGATAGCTTTTCTGGTTTATATCAGAGACAACAGCCATTAAAGAGATTTTATTTCTTTTAAATGTTTAAAAAAAGAAAGATTTTAAAAAATAAGTGGAGGGAAAAAAACAGATAATCAGAGATCAAGACGAGTTTGAAATTCCCCCGATGCAATTTCTGTCTGAGTATTGCTCTTCCGTTCAGAACATTTCTGAAACGGTAATTTCGAATTTGCAGACTCCAGCAAACGTTGAAGTATAGAATATCTGTTTGATTCAACTGAGATATGAAAATCAACTCGTACAAAAATTTCAATAAAGGTGTACACTGAAGTGAGATGGAAAATAATGATTGATGAGGCTTAATTTTCCAAGAATGATGGCACAAATAGCTTGTCTTACACTGAAAACAATGTTCATCATTATCATAAATGGAGTGCGAAGAAAAATACTTGGATTTTTGTTTACAACACAATACCATAAACTTGATTTCAAAGGAGAAACACAGAATTTTTCGTGGAAACCAGAACAAAATGACATATATGTATATTCAGTCCACATCAAGGTTGGTATGGATATATTGCGACTAACCAAATGTTGATGGTTTTGAATTATATCAAACATATATACGTGAATGAAAGTTGAATAATTCAATTTTTAAAAACTGGCACATCCTTTCGTCACTGTTAGCCATAGATAATTTCCGGCAAATGAAAACGTAGCAGCCATTTATCTTCTTGAATATCCAAAATTGTTGGCACAATGTCTTTCAACAACCTTGTCAACTCTGAACGACATCCAGAGAAATAATTTCGCTTTCCATCAGAAAAAAAACAAACCAAGAATTGTGTAGATAGGGAATTCTTTGAATTGTTACGAGATTTGTCTAAATCAGATCTAAGCAGAAGATTCCTTAAGGTTGGCAAAGTAGTCCATCAACTGTTCATAAGTCATCCCCATGGCTTCGTAATCCCATTCTGCCTCGTTGTAACCCATCCCGCTGTCATCGTCTGGGAGTGGGTTGGAAGTGATGCGAATGCTGCACTCTGACCCTTTGTAGGTGGACACGCCACTGTTCCGATTACTCCCAGAACTACTACTGCTACTACTGGCAACACCACTGGAGCTTCCACAATCAGCGCTATCTCGCTGCTTGGCTCCTGGCAACGCATTGGGGATGACCATCTGGTTGCCATTAAAATCCTCTTCCGCCATTAGAGGCTGGTTGCATCCCGTGTTGCGGGCACCATGACGCTCCAGCGTGGCTCGGCCTACCCAAACCCAGTCGGGAGCCTGGGAGATGGAGCCGGCAGCTGCTCGCGCACTTTTGGGGGCTCGCTTTCGCTGGTAGCGAACCATAAACACAGCACAGTTGGCAGTGAACACCAGAATGGCGAATAAGAAGACGGCTACCAGGACGTACATCCCAATCTCGAGGGGAGACAGGTGCTTGGCCTTGGTGTCCACGGGTTGCCCGAGTGCTTCTTTCTCTGGTTCCCCGGTCATCGTGTGATCCTCAGGCTCGGGGTCTGATCCAAGTTTAGCATTGTAATCGCTTTTTAAGTGGAAAACCTGCAGAGTTAAATGGCACAGAGAAACAATTAGCAGAGGAAGAAAGTTATTTGCAGGATGATAAAGGGAATCAAGAGAGTAAATGAGTGCTTGTATATGTGTCAGTTGGTGCGCGTGTGTGTGTGAGAGAGAGAGAGAGAGAGAGAGAGAGAGAGAGAGAGAGAGAGAGAGAAAACAATATCTTCTATTAATAACTCAGACAGTATTGTAACCAACAGTATACATCCATTATCACTCTCAGCTAATTTCATACGACCAATGTTATCTAAATAACATTTCACTTGTTCGTAGGTCAGCTAGCTCAGTCGGTAGATCGTTGAGCTGCCAAATGCGAGCCACGGGTTCAAACCCTCAGTCCCAGCAGATTTTTCTCGTGGCTTTCCTGTCGACCTAGCAGTGAATGGGTACCTAATTCTCTTTAGATCGGGCGAAAGTAAAGTCGGCGTGGAAAGCGTGAAGCCTTATGCCGTAAACAAATTGGGGACTCTACTCCTGATTTCCTCTACGCTCCGTAATGAGTTTGGGGAAAACTTTATTATATTTCATCATTGTTCAGCAAAATTATAATGTCTGATAATCAATGTGCTGCTGATAAGCTTTTGTTCTACAAACCTTTAATGGATGTTGTTCGTAACTTAAATATTCCAATTACCTTATTTCCAGTCTTAGGCGCCAAAAGGGACGCGTTGGCCCCTTGCTGACGTTGCCGCTGGAAGAGTTCATGTTTGAAATATTCCTCCTTGTTGGAATATTTGTGTTGGTTGTAGTAATTGTCACTGGCTCTGTTGTGGTAGTAGTTGCTGTCTCGCTGGGCCATGTTGAAGAAATCCATATCTTTGGCAAAATCAACCTGCGGGGGGGGGGAACAAAAAAAGTAGATAAAATAGCTAATGTATCCAGACAAATCTATGAAGAAGTCAGGAATCTACGATATCACTCATATTGACCAATAAGTGACACTATTTTTGGAGGAAGAGCAAAGCCTTAAAGACCGACGGACCCACATGTGTCTTGAGGTTGTGCTATCTTCCAACCCTATATATACCAAGTGCACGCTCTAGGTCGTTATGAGATATCACTCCGGTAGATTTAGCTCAGGAACAGGGGACTGTTGGGTTCAAAGGATTCAATAACAAGAAACAAAGTCCCTTATATTAGACAACATGGTAATTTCTTATAACAAGAAACAAAGTCCCTTAGATTAGACAACATGGG
>JASKDV010177445.1:0-12901 GCA_032466395.1 Aegires albopunctatus
CTCTCTCTCTCTCTCTCTCTCTCTCTCTCTCTCTCTCTCTCTCTCTCTCTCTCTCTCTCTCTCTCTCACATTTATTTTGGCAAGTCTCGTTTGCACCATAAAATGTAATCTACCTGACTTTATGACCATTAAATCTTTGTTGTTGATGGTCGTCCACGCGGATGCAAAAGTGATTTTCACGGGAAGCCCCTCACTAACCCCAGATCAATCCACAGAAATACGGCGCATATTTATACGTTGTTAAATTGACAGAGTCAGAAGTTGTGATTTATGGCAGCTTTTTAAATCTCCCTGTCAAACACTGCTGACAGTTAAATGTTCCTGGTCTTGGGGATACCCCCTTGCGCTTTGCTTACTGAGTTGTAAATGTCTAACAATTCATGCCAAACCGACCTGGAAAAGGATTACAATTTTAATGTTCTAAATATTGAAAAGATATCGACCCCAATCTTATTTCTCTCTCCTGCTCCTCCCTCAAAGTATGAAGGCAAAGTAGGCCTATACTACATAGTGGTTTTATATGTTTACAATGATAAACAAATTGTGTATTCTCAACTGACAGTTCTGATGATGCTCAATAATTTCTATTCAATTTGATTTAGTTTGTAAGCGTATTTGAAGATGATTTAGGCATATTTTTTTCTATAAAAATTGCAAAATATCTTGAGCGACTATATACCTCTTGGCTTGATTACTTATTGATATCAGCTTCTGTTATCTTAGACATTAAAATCGTCTTTATCACACTTTCGATCAAATATTATGTCTCCTTCTAAAATAAGAAATTCAATCACAGCTCTTTGCTTACATCGAACTTCAAATGGGGCAGTTATTTTAGAATTAGTGACGCCATGAACAATGAAAGGAATTGGAATTGACTTGCCCTCGTATCTATCTATCTATTTATCCATTCATCCATCCACCCATCTATCTATCTTCCCATCTACTCTCCATTTCTATTTTAAAATCGCCACTGCACTAAACTGCACTTGACTCCAATCCTTTTCTATTTTCACTAACTTCGCCAATCAAACAAGCTTCCCCATTAAATTCATGCATCACCTGACGTTCACACCACAGGAAAGCAATTTACACTTCATACACAGAGCTCGTACTGTTCTTTATTACTTTCACTACTGATTACCCCTAGCAATCAAGTCAATTGAGGTATGAACATAGTCAGAGCAAAGGGAAAACTGACATAGTTGTTGAAGGTCGAGGTTAGTGTAATTGGTGTGGTTTGCAACTTAGCCTGGGGAAATTAGAGGAAGCAGAAAGTGATTGACATTTATGCCAAGCAGCGTGATATACAGTAGAATGCCACACATTCTACATTTTGATTTCTTACATCTGCAACACTCCTGCAAGGCACATATTTATTTTGTTGAGTATATAATATAAGGAATATTGTACGACACGATGTAGAAAGTCTTATGAGTTACTCATGTGTGTTGATAATGATGTAGTGTGTTGGTAAGTCTTTGGGGTGATGGAGATGTGCTGTGAATAGAAATGGGGATGGAGTCGGTTAATAAATGAATCATTCATAAATGAAGAGTTATGTTTCCTTTGAATGCTGTTAAGATTGATGTGTCATTAACAGTCAATTATATATAGATCTAGTATAAGATTTTTTAAAATGTTTTCACTATAACAGAAGCATTTTTATGTAGGAAACTTTCGTATTAAGCTCTAGAATTTATCTCAGAGACAAGAAAATGAAATAAAAAAGTCAACAGCTTTTCCCTTACAATGTAATCGATTTTCATGAGACTGCCTATGGGCATCATTGGCCTCATGGTTAACATAGTTCTAAATGAGAACTTGCCATCAACACCCATCACGGCACTGGTTGGCTGGCTGACTTGGTTGGATCATTGGCCTCATGGTTAACATAGTTGTAAATGAGAACTTTCCATCAACACCCATCACGGCACTGGTTGGCTGGCTGACTTGGTTGGATCAAATCCGGATCCCCGCTAGATTCAAAATTTCATGATCGCCACAGATCATTGCACATGACAAGGTGTCCTTAAGTAAAACACTTTGTCCTGCTTCCCTCACTTAACTCCGATGTGAATGAGTTACTGGCCATTGAGACAGTGTTGTCTATGTTCAAAAAGTATAAGTAATCATGTCAGGCTGCAAATCTTGGCATATATGGTCCCTGTTACTGTTGGTCGGGGGAGGATAACAGTCATTGTAAGTTAAAGCGCCATGAGCACAGCTGTACTGAGGATATGAGAGCGACTTAATTTTGGCAAAGTCCATACGTTGATAATGATAAAAGTAAGAAAAAGATGGTATTATAGTGGATATATAAAATATTTAAGTGCAGACTCACTGACTTGACAATATCGTGTATTGTAGACTAGACCATTTCACTTAAGCATTCTTTCAACTTCCTGAGGAAAATGGAAGAGAGGGTGGGGTCAAGGGTCAATAAAACCATGTCTTCCTGCTAGTTTGTGGACAAGGTCATTTGCTGACTTTATTATGTACTATTTTTAAACCTAAGTCAGGTGAGGAAAATATATGTTTACATACTTTCCTAAGGACTGAACATTAGATCAAATAACGCAGGAATTAAAACTTGTAATCTTTCAGTGTACAAGCCAATCCTACTAATCACTCAACCATCGCGTGAAAGAAAAAAACATATTGTAATTTTAAACTCTGGCTGCTGCAAGGTATTCTTCTATTTCCTAAGACTACTTAAAAACAGAAAGTGCTTTCTCCCTGACAACAATTTCTGGCTGAATTAAAAAAAAAATTTCTAAGAAATCTCTGTTATTTCTCCACAGAAAAACTCTTGAATTCAACTGGAAGAGAGTTAAGAAGGGCTTTGTTCTCTTTGAAACAGATTTTTCAAGTAAGTTACAATAGTTGTACTCATTATTCACCTTTCCTCGCAAATTGAGCTGAAAACGCTGAGAAGTTCTCAAGATTTCATTAAGTATGATGTAGTGAAGTGAAATTGAATAAACTCTCAATAAATTTCCATGTATTTCTTTTTTGTAATAAAGAGGAATTAAAATTTTTCATTTTATATTTCACTCTGATATTCCATATTATAAATTTGAAGAATTTCTTTACAGATTTGCATGCTGATCTTGCTAATGATTTTTGTTTCTGTTAATGTGGCAATCACTTTGTTTACAAATGTGTCATTGATTTTTATCTTATTAGGATGACAAAGACCTTGTCCATGAATTTGTCAACAACGATGGCCTTGACTGCCTTATCAAGGTCGGTGCTGAAGCTGACCAAAATTATCAGAATTATATACTCAGGGGTAAGTGCTGATGTTTGCCTTGACTATTTTACACCATTACAGCTTTGCTTGCAGGGATATATATCTTATCCGCCAAGAGACTTGTTTTCTTTCCAAGGGACTAGTTTTTCTCTTTTAGGCATGAATTATTTAGACTTCAATTGAATAGAAAGTTGATGATACCCAGGAATCTTTTTAAACATTTGTTTTTACTTTATCTCATTTCAGCACTTGGTCAGGTCATGCTCTATGTGGATGGAATGGAGGGGGTTATCCGACACAATGCTACAGTCCAGTGGTTATATTCTCTCTTGGCTTCGAAGGTAACTTAATTTATCCTTTCATTGAAAGAGAATTCAGAATTATCTTATATTTAATAAAGAAGTAGAATAAAAAGAGTCTTTGAATCAGAATGTTGCTAAAGCTAAAGCTGCTAGAATTTGGAAAAAAATTTTTCTCTTTGTAAAGCCATCTTTGTAACAGATAGCAGGAAGATCCTGCCATCCTTCACTAGATTTAATAAAATCACTGATGATGTATATATATATATATATATATGTACTTTGTTATATTTGGGTTTTTTTTATACTCTGACCTACCATTTGATTCTTTTGCCTTTGGGATATCAATACGATGTTTTTTTCAAAGGGAATATAAATGCTTTTTTTAAAGGGTCGGCTAGTAATCAAAACAGCGCTGAAACTTCTCCTGGTCTTCGTTGAGTACACAGAAAATAATACCAACCAGCTTGTCAAAGCTATCAACACCGTTGACAGCCGCCGCGGTCTTCACCCATGGACCAATATCATGTCCATTCTGGGAGAAAAAGATGGCTCTGATTCTGAGCTTCTTGTTTACACCATGACTCTAGTCAATAAGGTAAGAATAGTGCTGAAAGATGGATTATGGGTTTTTTCATGAATAATATATTTAAGGAAAAATAGCTTGACCTGGCTCAAGATTTGGCTCATTGGAAACTGCAATATAACTTTTCTTGTAGAACGAGTCTGACTAGAGAGGAATTAGTAGATGTAACAAAATGGCCTGTATTTAAATATAATGTAACTACAGAAATAGAGAAAAGAAAAGAATAAGAAAACAAGTAAGGAAGGAAGAAAGAAAGGAGTTTAGTAAATTAGGGTAATCTCTGCTATTTGAAAATGCTTATAATATTTTTAAAATTATTATTATCGTCATCGCAGTGTTGTTGTCGTCATCATCATCGATATCATTGTTGTTGTTATTATTATTATTTTTAATCGTTTGTATTTATATTCTTTTCATCATGTTCTTGATTCATGTGTTCACATATTTTGTTATTATAGAGATGATAACCTTAATATAGACCTAACCTAATTAGTAACTCTGTCAGTCATCGTTAAGACCATTGTGATTTTACATTTTGTTTTGTTGAGTTTAATGCTATTCACCTTTTCTACTGAAAGAATTTACTACAATGAAATTAAATGTCATTTATATTATTCCTTCATCAACAAATCCCTTTTTCCAGGTTATAAGTGCCATTCCAGATCAGGACACATTCTATGATGTGACAGATGCCCTAGAAGAATTGGGCATGGACATGATCACCCAAAGGCACATGAACAGACAGGGTGCTGATCTGGACTTGCTAACCCAATTTCAGATTTATGAGGTTTGTTTCAAATGCTTCTAACCACCCTCATTAAAATCATATTAATTTCTAAAGAATTCATTTGGAAATCTAAAGTAATTTTTGGATCAAAGTTTCCCCATTTTGAAAAATGATCTTATGGTGTTTAATGCTCCCCTTTTGAAAAAATAAAGGAAGTATTTTTTTTTTTTTTTTGATTTAAGACATTTAAATTCATAATTTTTCTATAATTTTTTTCAATAGGATTGTGGACTTTCTGTATTTTAAGAAATATCTTAATAGAAGAATCACAGTTTTTAATTTTTCCTCTCTCTGTGTGCCATATTTTAGTCATTGTTTATGATTAATACATGTCTATCCATAAGTTTAACTGAAGCTTATTTGTTTTTATTTAAAATATGAAAATCCTGTAGTGTTTAGTATTTTACATTGTTTTCCAGAGCTCACTGAAGCATGAAGATGGTGAAGACTTTTCTGTGATACCACAAGTGGATAACTTAAGGTTTGTATTTGTTAAACGGAACTTCAAAGTCATTCACATTTCCTCTCATAACAAAACATTAAAGAATTGAAATATTATTATAGGATATAACTGATTAAATTGATAATATTTACAATAATCACTGACATTACAATCAAAGATTCTCTAAGGCTTTATGATTAATGCTTTACGCATTTTATATGTGCGAGGATGTTACTTTAAGTAGATCTTGAATAATAATAATGATAATGGCCTATACTCAGATCCTATTTCAATAAATAACCAACACAGACCCTTCAGTGGTTGTGAGATAAAAGTTAAGCATAATCTTTTTTTTACAAATCTTAAGGTGTATGATGTTTTTGATTTTCTCAATTTCTTCATCTCTCTTACAGACGAGTGCCACGAATGAAAAGTGAAGGCCAAGCACCCAGAAAATCCAAGCGTCATGATGGAACCCAAAAAATGAACAAAAGCCAGAGTACTCCTGCCATGCCAGCACCACCAGCAGAAACACCCGCAGAAGCATTCAGAAGAAAGCGTCAGTTGAGAGAAGAGTAAGTGCAATGGATTAAAAACACTTTAAATATTTGGGATTTTTCTTCCTTGCAGGCAATCTTTTATTTTTTGTTCGCTTTAACTTAGAATAAGTGAGCAATGCCATAGTCATAGTAATGTCAAGGTCATGGCTACATGTCATCACAACGCAATTATTATGTGGACAGATCTAAGGGAGATAAGAAGTAGGGTGTGAATTGTTCATCACAGCGCATATATGTATGGCGTTTCTCGATATTTGGTGAATGATATTGAGATTTACAAGAACTGGTTCATTTGGCGGGTAATTAAAGAGACTTGACAGGTATAAAATTATTATTGGGCAGGTTGTTCTCATAACTTTGCCATAATCATAAGATTGTTTTTGGTCAATTAAAAAATTTTCAGCAATGTTTGATATTAAAATACTGTATTATGCCTGTTTAAAATATTTACAGGGAGGAGGGCAACATTTTTAAAAGCAATTTTCTTGACAAATTTCATCGGACAAATTTCTTATTGTTCATATTTCTCTTTGAGATCTGCTTTAGCTCAACTCACGTTTCTTTTGACATACAAGGGTTCTGTAGATCACATTTTCAAACTTTCTTTGCACTGTTCATTTTGAAGGGCTTTAATGAACTTCCAAATGGTTGAATAAAAAAAAAAAAAGAAGATAAAATTCCCTTTATTTATCCCTAGGGGAAATAGTTCTTTCGGATCTATGCCGAAGAAAGACCGACATAATCCAGGCGCCAGCCGCAGTGCAGGGCTGCAGGTGGACAATAAGGGTGAATTATCTTGCCCAAGGAAAAAACCAGATGCCAAAGTGGGGCTTGAACCCTGGACCCTGGGTTACTGTGCAATGCCACTATCCACTCGGCCATCTATCCCCTGTGAACTCTTTTTACACCTGAGCGCAGTGAGGTAAATGCGTGTAAAGAGACTTTCCCAAGGTCTCAATGTCGGTCCAAGCGCCAGCGGGATTTGAACTCACAGCCTTAATCTAATAGCTTAAAGTATAGCCATTTCTAGATGGATGTAAAAATTAATGGGAATGAAAGATGAGCCATGTTCACTACATTCTGCTAGAAGGTGGTTCAGCATAGTTTCATAAATTTCTCTTCTTACTTGGCAGCAGGAAATATGCACAAGGGGTAAACAATTGGTTGCTATCATAAGCATGTATGACATAGAATAGATGAAAATACTTGGTACTGTTTTTGAACATGCCATTGCCCAAAACGTGAAGAATTTGCGTTTAGTTAGAGTTTGTTGAAATCATTTAAATTTAATTGTGACTTTCACCACGATCATCAAATTTTCTAGCCGAACATCTTCTAAAGATGTGAAGACGTCATTGATACTTTTTGGCAGTGCTGGTCTCTTCTCTCTTTTTACTTAATTCCCAACTTGGACTAATGACGGCATATCATCGTATAATAAGGTCAAAAAACGAGATGCTTCTATGCAAGCTATTAATCCTGCCAGTTCCATAGTTTCTTTAGCCTTTTCGCAGATGTTCGTCCCTAGTCTCTCTCAGGTGCTGTTTCATTCTCTTGGTCGTGATTATGGTCGTCAGGGAATTGCAGAGTAACTTTTATTGAACATCCGTTTTGCATTTTGATTTGCAACCACTGCTATCGCAACAATGCCCTGATAAATTATTTGAGAAGGCATGCTGCTCCCCTTCTAGTTTTGATGATCTCCAAACGGCTGGTGCAATAATTGCAACCCTAAACCTACAGTCAAAGTTCATCAAGTTATCAGAATTAGGATTGTAAACATAATAGTATGATACACTAGAAGTGTTCACGAATTTCTTCAATTTGCTTTTATTTCATATTTTTTTTCTTTACAGACACACACTTACATTCTCACACAAACACGCATGCACATGTCTTCATCTAAAAAAATGTTAAAAGATTGACTGTGTAACCAATTAAGTAATGTAATAATCTCAATGGGCTGTGATGAGATTCAACACAGCACAATGTTGGCACGTCAGTGTTGCTTTAGGGGGCCTTGCGCTGTGCTGAATAGGTCTGCAACTCGCAATCTCTGAAGAGCGGGAAGAAGTTTTCTATTGTAGATGGATGAATATTGGAACAATGATGGAATTATCCTAAAGTAAAATTCTTATTATATAAATTTTCTTCAATATCCATTACCAACATTTCAATTTTTTGACAGACAATTTGGTGCCCCTCCTGAAGACAATGAGCCCGTTATTCCAAGAAACAAACATCAGCCACCAGGTAGTCAGACAGATAATCAGCTTGGGACCAACAACACATCGCCGCAAAGTAAATCTTCTTTAGTCCTTTTGTAGCAGCAAGTCCTATTAACTTGTGTGCCTTGAAGTGTGTGATGTTAATTTTTAACTGGTTTTTGGTTTGTGTGGAACTGAATGGTAGCAGTTTAATGGTAGTGATAATAATGGGAGTTATTTGCTATGAGCATGATACCAAGAAAATTTCTGGTTGGCACAATGCATGGTGTCAGAGCAATGAGAAAATTGATTTTTTTAAATTTTTTAAGTTTTGGTTCATGTGGTCACTGTGTAGGGGGAATTAAAAAAAGAAGATATTAATATTAACAGTGAAATGTTTTCGCTTAAGTTTTGTATTTTATCGCAATATTGCAAGTGACATGCACTTTGTATTTATTAATTAATTTTTTTACAAATGAGAGCATGGATTTTGATCCTCTTTTTCAGTTAAGTTTGGGAAGAAACAAAAATTTGAAGGTCTCTATGATTTTAGGTCTAACTATTTGAATGCTGTTGAATTATTTTAACTGATTTGAGTAAAACTAGTTTTAAACAATATTTAATCAATCAGTAATTTATGTTTGGCATAGCATGCAATCTTATTAACCAGAAATAATCACCCTTTTTATTTTTTTAATTATTTGTCTTTCATTTTTACCGTTTTGTTCCCGTTTCAACAGTTAACTAATCATGTAGCATTGAACCGGCAGATAAAGAAATGAACTGCATGCTTTCTGTGTGAATTAATTTCTTTGCATCACAATCAGGTACCCGCTATGAACGACGTAATCGACAACGTTCACAAATAAAAGAACAGCTTGACATACGCAGAGCATTGGAAATTCATCAAAATGCTCAACAATCATCCTCTCAACAGAAGTCACTTTTAGAGGAAGGCTCATCAACTAAAATTATTCATTCAGCATCGATGCCAGTATTGCCTCCATCCTCAGATAACTCCGAAATATCAAAATCACGCTTACCTGTACATCCTCCTAACATTCCAATCCCTAACTCCTCACAAATAAACTCCTCTAGTTCTATAGAGAATATACCATCAGAAATTGAGAGAGGCAATGTCAGTGTTGAAGACTTACATTCTGGGATGTCTCAAACTCAGTCAAGTTTTGAAATGCCTGTCCAGTTATTACGAGCTCCCAATAGTGTAAATAGAAATGTTGAGGGGAGGGGCTCAAACCATGGACATATGGGGTCCATATCAAACATTCCATACACAGACTCAAAAGAAGAAAGTCCTTCGAGATCTAGCATTCTCTGTGGAGAATCAAAAGGGGATACTCCAAATAGTGAAATGAACTATCAACTATCAAAAAGTATGCCCTCACATGTTGAAGAATTTATTCATCAGCCAACAGACATTAACTCATTAGAGAGAGTGTTCCAGGCAGGAGATTCGAGGAATATTTTGTCAGGTTTAAATGGAGAAAAAGACTTGAGTGGCAAACAGAAAGAATCCTTGTCTCATATAGGATTGACAGGTCAGCATAGTGAATACTCACAATCACCAAGACTGAATGGCCACCAGAAACCCAGTTCATACTCTGTGCCTAATTTAGAGAATGAAAGTGGGTCCCCAGGTAAAACAAATCTGCTTAGTGATTAGATTCTGTTTTGAATGATTGTTGACTTTATTGTGGTTTATAGTGCTAAATGCAACTATCTAGTTTTTAATTTAAAAAAAAATCCCTTAAACAAACTAGGAATAAATGATTCATGACTTGATTGTAGATTATCATTGAGATGATTTTATGATGCTTTATAACATTCTATCAAAGGCAGAGAAAAACTTTATCAAAATTATGACATTTCAGTTAATGTAATTTTACCAATTTTTATGGTTCATTTGCTTTGCGGTATTGAAATTATATGCCTGAGGTATAACTAGGTATAACTTGGGCTTTGAAAAAATAATAAAAATGTTCTGCTGACAATTTATGATGGAAATCATTTTGATTTATAATATTTTTTATTTGATTAAAACAAAAACATAAGAGAGATGATCTTAATTATTTTATTACAACTTATGACTAAGATTTTCATTTTGCTACATTTTTATTTAACTCAACAATGTTATTGATTAATCATCCATATAAATTTTATTTTCATTTCATTTTCTGTTCAACTATACAGAAGAGTACCTATAGATCAATTATGGTAACTTTTAAAGGTATTTGATTTGAGTAAAGTTACATGAAGTTCTTTCAATTGTGTATGAGACCGCCTATTGAATAATTGTAATCAATTACAACAGCAATCATTTAGTGCCAAGGATCTCATCAGTATTGCTTTTACGTTGATTTATTTAAAACAAATTAAATGTAAAGAGAAAAAAATGCCATTTCAAAGATTGATGAGCTATCACAATATTTAACACTGTGCATTACACATAATATGTACGTTTTTAATTACACCAGGTAATTTTTTATGCTGTGCAAAATACTTTTTTGTGTTAACGCTCATGTAAATTCATTATTTTTAGGCCAAAACTTTCAAGGCAAAGGGCCACCCTACAATGAGAGTGGTTACCACAGCTTTGCAGAAGCCCAACTGGAGCCAGATGCTGGACAGAATGATATGGGTCCCACTTCCAGCAACGACCGCTGGGCTATATACAAAAAAGACCATCCATCAAATGGTCAGGACTCAACCCCCCAGCAGCCCCCCATAGTTGAAAATGGCCATGCCCATGCTGGTGAAGAGAGTAAAGTCAAAGGAATGTTGAACAAACTCCAGGAAGATCTCAAGGTGCCCAAGCCAGGTCAAGCTCAGAAACCAGCAGGGGATTCCAGTGGACTTATTTCTGCAGCAAAAGATGGACTTGCAAAGCAGTTGGCAGCGAAGAAGCCTGAACCAGCTCCTGCTCCTCCAGAGCCTGAGAAAAAGACAGAGAGTGATCTTCAGTGGGACAGAATTCAGCGGCGTCTCAAACGTCAGTTGATGATCAAGGATATGGATTTCACTGACCTGAAAGATGAAGACGACGAGGATGTGTTTGCTCCCAAAGTGGGCTTTGGTAGCAGTGTACCACCTCCCCCACCATCAGTACCAGGGATGCCTCCTCCACCACCACCCCCTCCAGGTGGTGGGCCCCCACCACCACCCCCTCCTCCTCCTCCTGGAGGGATTCCTCCTCCTCCTCCTCCCCCACCAGGTGGTGTCCCACCTCCACCTCCCCCACCAGGTGGTATTCCACCTCCTCCTCCTGCCCCAGGTCTCCCTCCCCCCCCTCCTTCTGCTCCCAACGTACCTCCACCCCCTGGTGCTAACCTGAAAAAGAACAAGAAGACTTTGCGCTTACATTGGAGAGCACTGCATGGAGTTGAGCAGTCTCACCCTTCCACCAAAGGAGAAGTGATCTGGGCTCAACTGGTACCCATTACAATCGATGCAGAGAAGTTAGAGCATCTTTTTGAAAGCAGGACATCAGAAATGAAGTCTAAGGCGAGTTGGGTTTTTTCTCTTTCCTTCCTGATGTCTTTAATTGTTTCGTGGTTTTCTTTGAAGTACAAATTAAAATGATATGTTTTTGATATTGGTATTCAAAACTTTTCTATTCAATGTTCAAGAAAATGAGTGAGGAGGGTAGATTCTTTTGGGCTTATTTATATACAAGGTGATAACGCTTAATCCGGAGTTAAAATCCAGAAAATTCAAGTACAGAAACGATAAATCTGATTCTTTTCAGAGTCATGGGCTTGCAGTTTTATCATAATCACTTTTCTTGTTTTTAAAAAAAAATACTTTGTGGATTTTGGGAGACAGCATCGTGCCTGTGTTTTTTACATTTTTGGGGGGAAATGTGTTAACGGTATTTTCAGGGATGATTATAGTTATATGTTCTAACAAGTTCTGTACACTCTGAAAACTTTCTCTGCTATCAGTCATCATGTTTTCTCACTATGTTAATAATGTAAATAATCGAGTATGATATGTTGTATCTTCCGTTCAAATTTACTCTGCCTTTATGCTGAAACTAATATGATATTGAAATTCTGACTGCTTTGATGAACAATAATAGATATTATGTTGTACTTTAATTTGATTGAAAGTTTTTATTTTTTGTTTTTGTATTGACTGATTGGAAAAAAGTATATTTTGATATAGATGTGGCAACAAGACCATGTTAAAAATCAAATGTTTTGCTTATTTCTATCTTTAGTCTTTTATTAGAACTGAATTAATATTGGTTTCAAAGTTTTCTTGTGGCGTTGTTCATTTTGCTCTTTTTCTGTAGCTATTTTAGTGTCTTTTCTGTCAGATTTGCTGATTTGATTCAGATATCATTGAGTGCTTTCCTCATTTCAGTCTTTCTCTTTCTATAGCTAGGCTTTATGATTTCTCTGCATGCCGTCTCTCCCCATTATATCTTATTTGTTTCATATCTATATATTTATTCCTAAATTTATTTTTCTCTTCATTTATTTATTAAGTATTTAGAAAGTTGAATTATTATTATTTTTTTTTTCAATATTAAAATCAAAATGAATTAATCCGTGTATAAAAGATTACATAGCACACTGATTTCTGATATATGCTAAGAAATCTTTATTAGTATTATTATTATTATTGTTATTATTATTATTATTATTATTATTATTATTATTTGATTATTATCATTATTATTATTATCATTATTATTATTATTATTATTATTATTATTATTATTATTATTATTATTATTAT
>JASKDV010177456.1:0-12900 GCA_032466395.1 Aegires albopunctatus
CCGATCTTACGTCCGCCTGACTGAATTGTTCGGGGCACGTATTTTCAAGTTAGTCTTGTGTTTGTTTTCCCATTTCCCGCTTGACTTCATGAGTTGTCCAAGCTGGTTCCACCTCGGATGGCAAAGTCTCACATCTAAGTCTTGGTTCTGGGATGCTATACAGTCGGATAAATCGAGACTGAAGTCCAGTATAATGGTGACTGTAAGAAGATAAGAATTGAGACAAGGATGAGAGCAAATTGTGTTGAATCGGAGATCAAGGGCTTGAACATTCCTACAAAGGATTGAGGATTGGGAGAGCGATAGGGAAAACAAACAGATCTCTCACTTTAAATCTCCTGAGAGAATATCGATTTTCCAACTGCCATCGGACTTTTTTAGTCTTTATTTTCATTGGAAAAATATGTTTGTTTTTAGTCGCTATGACACATCATTTCAATCTGGCCACTTGTCTCTTTCACTTCCTTTAGTGGCCAGCTAGGGCGGAACATAATGTTGTCAACCTGATTATCTTGGACATGTTCCGCGGTAGAATTTATTTATTTGGTTTTAGGGAGAGGAAAAGGTGTTTTGTTGATAAAATATTCTTGGAAATTGCATAAAATTACTGAAAGTAAAGGTAAAATAACAACTAAACGTAATGGCTCCATCTTAATTATTTGCATATTCCCCCTCGAAAAAATGAAATCAAAATATAATGAAATGGCATCAAATTATATCAGCAACGAAATAAATACATACAATCATAATAATAAATATATAAGGAGGTAAATTCATTAGATTGATAACAGCAATAACATTCTACATGACAATAGAATATTCACACTTTTCAAATTCACATTGTCCAGGCGTAGCGCAACATGCTATACAGAAAGTCTGTCAGTGTCAAGACGGAAATGGCCAACAAATATATAAAAATGTAAAACAACGAAAAGAAAACGGCAAAATGATACACAATAATCCGCAAGCAACAAATATTTAAAGACCAAAAAAAAGAAAAGAAAAAAGAAACAAAAAAGAAACAAAAACAAAAACAAAACAAAAACAAACAAAACAAAACAAAATAAAAAACAAAAACAAACAAAACAAAATAAAAAACAAAAACTAACAAAACAAAATCAAAACTAAACAAAACCAAAACGAACAATTAACTCAAAGACAAAAGTAACAACAACAACAAGACTTAAAAGTCAAACCCTAATAGATATACAATAATCAAATAACAACAAAATGAACTAAAATCATTAAACTCCCTTACCCTTTCCAAAAATAAAGAAAGCAAGAAAGCAAATCAGTATCGAAAAGGAATTTTTTAAAAAATGAATTAAAAAAAATCATCGAAAGTATTGCAAGGAATGCATGTAATTCATTCACTCACTCAATCATTTAGCCCTTGTACGATCTATCGATCCATCCAGCAATCTGTCAATCATTCCATCCGTGTTATTGTGGTTTGTTCTATAAAAACCAAAGGAGTTTTCTTCTTTCACCTCCCATCAATTTCTTCTGGGTCGATGGCCAGCGGAAGTAAGAGGTCACTTTTAACCGGATACTCACAGCCTCTATAATATGCTGTCAAGGCTATGGTATACTACGTGAATTGACTTGAGAGAGAGAGAGAGAGAGAGAGAGAGAGAGAGAGAGAGAGAGAGAGAGAGAGAGAGAGAGAGAGAGAGAGAGAGAGACCTCAGGATGTATTCTTCATTCCCCTCTATCCTCCCAAGAGTTTGGTAGGCCTATGTTGTATACTACTCAATTTAGAGTGAGAACGATTGCATCAAGCCATTTTAGGGGGTTTCAATATATATATTTTTCATTTCCAGGCATATTATTTCTATCTGACCACTCGTTTCTCTCACTTTCTTCAGATGGGTTGTGAGAAATTATTCATAGACTCTCAGATAGTACCCTAGTATTCAATTAGTTTATAAATTTCTCTTTTGGTTTTTATTTTTTCACTCATCATACGAAATATTTCCTTGCAGACTAAACAAGACGAATTAACCTCACAACAGCAAGATCACCAAGACTGCATTATCTCTTCGGAGAATATCTCTCTTTCCTTTCCTTTGCCGAGAAAAATCCAAACCTAAATCATGCCTCTACCAAACATTTGAACTTTTGATTTCATACACATCTATATCATTTTCTATATCTATAAGATCTATATTATAATATCATATGTAATTTTAAAAGAACAAAATATAGGCCGTAGGCCTTTAACTGCCCTATATTAATGAAAATCTATATCTAATTTAAAATTCCGATAAATAGCAACAATAGTGACAATGATTATGATTCAATATGCAAAGTTATTTGAAAACAAATTATTCATCAATAACATACCTAAGATTACGGAGTTCCCTATCCATGGCGACCTAAATGAATTTACAGATTTTGAATTTTGCGTAACAAACCTAAGACTATTCCATGTTTTAACAGTTCTGATAATAAATGAAGTTTGTCTAATCGAAGAAATGCACCCCGTTATGTAAATGTTAATGTTATCACCCCGTATTATGGCCACGTTCAAAGTGTCAGTCATTATTCTGTGAAAGAATAGCTGCAAAACAGTACATCACGGCAGGCATGCATTCCACTAACAACAACCCGTGTTACATTTGTCCAGTCCTGTAAGTGCTAATAAGCAAATTTAGGCCACGATGGACTGGATATCACCATCGATATAATAGACATGGATACCACTCCATGGACGCAACCATATTACTATTATCATCAACAAATAACTGCCCCAAAATAATTGCCCACGCTTCAAGTCTAACATATTATAAGATTTTGTTGCTGTCTTTATCTCACTTTACTTTAAAGGCCCATTCACATTAACGTCAATGAGGAGATCCATTACCAAGTTCTAAGAATATGATGTACCGATACTATTAAATACTTATTGATATTTTGTAAATAATTCATAGCAAAGTCGAACTTTTATTTCAACCTCCCACAAATGCACCCCAAACATTCTTTAGCACAGACCGGAAGTGGAATCTTTGTATATTATTAAATTTATATCGATGGGAAGGCCTATGTTTATTCATTTCCAGAAAAGGCCTTCCTCGACCTTGGACGTGGCTTATATATTTATCTACAAGCATTTGAATTACAAACCATCCAAGTCTGGAAAAGCGTACCAGTGTACCAGATGACATAGTCTCCTTTTCTTGGATCCTCTGAGGGATTTCCAACGATGCCATGGACACTATTCTTGATTGAAATTGGGACACTTCTTGTCCCTATCGACTGTAAGAGGATTTCACATCCCCACCTCCCCTAGTGCAGCATATCTCGTTGATTGATTAGCAAGTTACTTTTTTTCTACTTGCTCAGTGATTACAATACGATAAATCAGCATAAATCGTAGGATAATATCATTTTTCCTCTGCATTTTACCTGTGCAACTTCTGTTCACAATCATCTCAATTCTTCAACCTAAGGTCGCAAGGTAATGGCATATTGATCTAAAAAAATTTCTGGAAAAGAATAACTGTAATATTAAAATTTGTCATCGTATGCAGAAATTCCACTCACAAGTTCGAATTGTTTTTGTTGAGTCCACTGAGTGTCGATGAGCAATGTCAGGCCTTAACGAAATGAGTTAACTATTCTTTTCCAGAAAAAGTAGGAATCATTCTGGCACTATGGCCGCGGCTTTAGCCGTGATCTTGTCTTCGTTGAGGAAACGAGAAGAAGAGCTCCCGTGGCGAAAAATGTTCAAGCTTATCTGTTAAGGTGATCAAGGAAACCGAGACACATTTTATCATGTGCAACCTATCCTTTTCAACACACCTCCCCCAATCTTCCGTCCAATTTTTGTACTCACATCAGACATTTTCACATCTTTAAGATTCTCACCTTGAAGAATTTGATCTCTTACGCCTTCCGTTTAGATTGCTCGTGCCCTTCTCTGAACCTTTTCAACACTTAATAGCTCATCCATGACCTCACCCAATTTCGCACGCTATTTATATTATCAGCATTACACTCTTTTAAAATGTCGCGTTGGTCTTTTGGGATCTTAACATTAATCTTAGCTAAAATATATGAATATAACTCACCCACTGTTATGAAAGATGTCAAAATAATGATTGAGAACTCAATAGAGGTATCCCAAATATGAAACAATTTCAAAAGACAATATTTTATCTTTTATTCTCATAGTACGTCTGCGTTTGCATAATTCATACTATTTTTGAAAACAGTGCTACTGTTCAGCTTATAATACCAAAGCTGTGTATTTTAATGTCAGATGAAGATAAATGATGTCTGTAAGACAAACACGCTTCTCTCATCATAATGCATGATGGGGATTTACTTTAGGTCCATATTGGAAGAGAAATAAAGTGACTATAGTTTTTCAAGCTTTATTGACGTTCGCATCGGCATACTTTTAACAAAAACGATTTTCAAGGGTTAAATAAAGCTAGTTCAGACAATAATAAGTACTTTGTTAAGAATAATTTGAAAACTATTATAGATCTAACTAGGCAATGGCGAAATAATGGCAGATTTGAATCACACTTGTGAAACATTTTTATCTTGAATAATTGATGTCATCAACCAAGAATTGCGCTTCATTTCACTTGTTTTTGATGGGAATGTAACAGTTTGATTTGCAAACACCTCATGGGTTAATTCTGTCATCCTTCGTAATAGACCTTAATTGGAATAAATGAAGGGAATTTTAAATTATAATTCATTTTATTTATTTTTTTGCTTTTACTTTCATATTATAAGAAGAATGTGTTTTTGTTCTTTTAACTAATTTATTAATTGATTTATTTATTTTTATTTGTGATCTATAATAATTTGGAGAACCTAAATCATTTTGTGTCCGCTGAAACGCACAAATCACAGAACGGATTTTCATGATCCTGGATTCAAAAGAAAGGGACAATTATGAAGTTAGGCATCAGTACATAACAAGTTAGTAAAGGATCCCAGTTTAATCAATTAATTCGCTACAAAAGTGGTGATAAGAATATTTAATGCACAATGCCAATGATACCTCTCTCGGATCCCTCGATTATGACCTGAGCTTCCGTATTCAAGTTAGATAGGGAGGCTTAAAAGATGAGCCATTTTCAATTCTGTTCTAAATCATGTCATTATGTACAACCTAAGAATCGTATCGGCCCTGTCCGATTCGCAAATAGCAGCCTCCCTGCGTAAAGAATCTTTGGTACCCGCATCGACATCAAAAAAAAAAAAAAAAAAAAAAAAGAAAGAAAAAAGAAGGTATTAGTAAAACGTAAAAGATAAAAAAGGGCTATCAATAACATTGTGTCACCTACTAAGGTAGAGGGTTACCGAACCCGCCGATCTTCTCAGGAGAGAGGTTCGTATGCCCTATATTGACTAAAACCCGGTTCTCGGATCAGGTCAGACGGTAGCTGCTCGTGGGAGGCGGTAGGGCAGTTAACAAAGCCTAAACCAACAATAATAGATCTAGATAGATCTAGACAGGCTCAGATCTCTCCGATATAGATATCTAGTCATTACGTGTTAAAAGGGGACCAAACTTTTTAACAAAACGGGGGAAAAAAGCTTGATCTTGATCATGATAGCCCAATTTGTTAGATCTAGATTTATATCTAACTCTATATTATTTCTTCTAAATCTAGATCTAGAATCTAGATCAAGATCATAATCATTTACACTGGCTCATGATCAAGACACAGATACTTGTTCATCTCAAACGAAGAAAGTCAAGACATAGATTCTAAGCCAAACGGTTAGCTAGTTCCAAACGATATTTCACTAACCTTTGAAAACACCATAGCATAACCTACATCAGCATCCTTTACCAAATATCTATATCAGAACTCAATATCTGCAGCTTTTATGTGAGTTTCCTGTGAATCCACTCCATATTATTATGCTTCTCCTCTGAGCTGATGTTTGCACGATGCATTTACACTGAGTTCTCCTGTTGTGTATGGATTCCATGGTCCCCTGCCCCCTCCATTTTCATCCCCCTTTTCTCCCGACCAATATTTTAAATGCAACTCTAATATTTACTTCCCCAGTTCAGCTTCAAAACCTTTTCTGTTAACAAGAAATTTCTAGAAGGTATTTTAAATTTGTTTTACGCGCGTTATACTTTTTGGAAATTCCTCGTGAATTCTATCTAGTTCATCGCTGATCGAAGCCATGCTTTTTAAGACCGCAGCCATCGTGGTACGTTGATCCAGACTTTTTCTGGAAAGAAAAGTTGCATTCTCATCCCAATATGATCAATATAAACAATAATATAGCTTAATATCTCTTACTGGACTCGACGAAATATATTATCATACGGACTGTTTTGCGCCATAGGGAGTAGAGAGCTCAGTTAGTAAGGCGCACGCCAAAAGTCCCTGGTTAAAAGTTCAAATCTGTGCAGGCTTGAATTTGAAGTCCAATTTTTCTGGTTTCCTTCTGCTCCACTTCGTTAAGTTGCTGGGATAGAATTGGTGTCAAGCACAATCCGAGACGGACTGAAATCTAGGAGATCCCATGGCAATGTATGTATGCGCTTATAAACGAACCGTTAGGTGTTAATGCGGCAGTCTTGGAAAACCCTGATCATGGCATCACTATTAAAATGGGTAAAACTCAATACAAACAAATGTTTTGCGCCTAACATTTTCGCAGGAAATGTAACGAGTGAATAAGCATTGCGCCGCAGCCTGGTGGCTCTAACCCCGTTTTGCCATACGGTCTTTTTGCTTGGGCAAGAGCGTATCCCTTTTGATCAACTGCGGCATTGAGCGCAGAAAATAAAATGGAGTCTGGCAGATAATGAAACCGATCTAATCTGAGCAGTGATAGGTTTAAAAATGAAAAAAAAAAAAAAGCTTGAAATTATAACTCTTCTAGTTGATATTTCAAAATATGACCGTGCACACCTTTAGATATCAACATATTTTTTCATATTTTTGCTATGCTATATGTTTAGGTTGCCGCTTTTGGATTTGTATAGCTAGTACATGTTGGAAAGTTACTCTTATTGGTATATGACTCATTAACATTATCAGTTATTGTTATCATCATCACTGATGTCGACGTCGCCAACACCTTCATCATCATCGTCGATGCCGTCAACATCATTATTATACTTATCATCTTCGTCGTCCATATCATCATTATTGGAAGAAGCATTTTCATGAATAGCCCTATGTTCTATTTAATAGCTTGCGACTTATAATCCAAGGTTTTATTGTTTGATTTACTCTTACGTTTGGTTCGACGTTGACTCTTTTAGAGAGTCTCATTTATCATGTTTTACCATGTCGTAAAATGAAAACATCCTGGCGACAGAAGTGCAATATTATTTGTCCATATTCAGAATCGAAATTTGAGAAATGCATTCACCGTGATATTCCTGCCCAGATAAAGTTTGTATAAAATGCGGAGATGCAAACCTATCTTTGTCATATCTTCATTGCCGTCGATATCGTCAGCATCAGCATTAGTATAATCATCATCATCTTTACCATTTTAATCATAAAAACATACAAGCTCTATTTTCTCAAAATAATCTTTTTTTTTTTTTTAAATTCATCAGATGGGTATTATATGTACTTAGAGGCCACCTTTGAAGACAGCGCTCAGCTTTACAGTCCTATTGTAAACATACCTACCCGTGGAGCTTGTCTCACTTTCTGGTATCACATGAATGGGCCTGACATCAATTCACTTACTGTTTGGAGATACAAACACATGTACGTACATGTAGTTCAAAGACCGCAAACATAGTTGAACACTGATAAAAAAAAAGTCTGGAAAATTGTACCTACAAAGTCAGTACGCCGTAACCTAACTTCCCTTACTTTTTCATCGTACGTGTCTTCTTTCTATTTACGTGTATTGATTTACGTTTATGTATTATGTTGGCAGCCATCAAGTACGTTGTCTGCCATGACCTACTACTCGTATGACTTAGGACTTGAGTGTGATATTGGATGTGTGTGTATGTGTAAGCTGTGCCTTTGATAGAAGGAATACGTTTGCATTATGTTTTATGCTTTATCATATTATGTGCTGCTGTTAATTTTATCATTATGCCATCAAATCATTTGTGAACCAATATTTCCTCTTGGATAATAAAGTTGTATCATATCTTATCTTATCTAACTCCCTTTACTGATCCTCAGTAGCACAGGGTGTTGTGAGTGAAATTTATTTACACGATGACAGAGCGCTTCGTAAATATATACTTTCAAGACTTCCTGAATAGGTGTACAGCTATGGCATATTATAAAGTGTTCAAATTGCTAAGACTACCAATTCTTTGGTCATCGATGTATTGTTTAATATAACAAACGTTGAAGCCTCTGTCTTTCCATCTGTTTGTCATAGTTCTTTTAATAGTTTACATTAGACATAAATGCAAAGTAAATGTTATCTTTATTTAATCTATCTTTATCTTTGCTTCTCATTAAGTTGATAGCACAATATTTTCACTACTTCATTCTTAACACGCCAGGGAGTTTGTGGAGAAACAGAGAAAAGTAACACTACGAAGGTTTCAAGAAAACAAAGGAGACCGATGGATCCAACACAGCGTATCTATAGCACCAGGGAAAAATGTTGCTGTAAGTAACGGACTTTAAAATTTATGTTAAAAAAAACCAAAACAACCAAAATATCTAGACATGCGGTTTAGCAAGCGGTATCAGACTTTCTGAAATCATTTTTGAGTGTCTTAAGTATAAACTCTTGTCAAGGTAAAGATTACACGAAAGCGAAGCTATGTGATCTACACAACAGTACTGAACAGGTTGAGTTAAGAAATGAGGTAGATGAGTCCAGATACTTCTGTAACACTGTTAAGGGATAGGCGGTTCCCAGCATTGATTAATTTCCTGACGCGACAACAGCATCATGAGCTGTTGTGAGTAAACCATATGCATTCCTTGATGGATTGAGAATGTAAGTATCGTTTGTAGAAGCTTGTATGATTCTGCCATTGTGCCAAGTAACGACCATAATAATCTGTAAACAATGTCCTGTAACGTAAGACAACTTCGGGCATAATCATTACGTTGTTGTTAAGTTACCAAAGTTTGAACAAGCCTTCTTTTTAATGTTGTTATAACAAACACATTGAAGTAAATAAAAACATTTCCAACTGGCAAAACTTCCAAAACCGGTCAAAATCGACAAAATAATTGACTTAGTTTGATCAGAATTTTGACATCAATTACTACAGGAAATGCAAAAAAGTATCAATACAGAAGGTAATCGTGTTTTTATTCTAATCGTTGGTAGATTGCTTGAGCTATTTTTCACTTCAAAATCTAACCTAGGACCAATCTTTTCTTCCCTGGTAGTCGCCTGTTAAAGCTGTTAATGTATGTTCAGCTGTCTTTTTTTCCTCCATATCTTAGGTTGTTTTGGAAGCTAAAAGAGGTTATTTTACGAGAGGTGACATTGCTATTGATGACATCAATCTGGATTTAACTGGATCTTGCCTGCGTGGTATGAGCATTGTATATGATATATAAATGTTTCTCGTTTGGTTATTACTATTTTCCTTTACTTATCCTTCAAATAAATTAGCTCATGAAATCAAAATATGTTATGCTTACTGACAAACTGCCTTATATTTTAATAAATCATTCATGATACAAATCTATTTCTGATAATTCTAATTGGCTTATGATTCATTTTAATTCCTTGGGACAACAGATCTCATATATACTCGCAGTAACTCGAAATTATATCTGTAGTAAAAGCATTTAATTTTGTGAGGATGAAAACCCAGTTGATCTGCAACCTTCATCATTATTTATTATTATTGTCATAGATTGCGATCATTCATTACATTGATGCTGTAGACAGATTAGGGTTATTCAAATATTTACAAAAAGTAGGTGATGGAACACCTAAACAAAATTATTTTATCTCGCAAACAGTAAGAACCTGTAAGGGACTAAATTTACTAATCATGAAAAACTTTAATCCAAACAGTACTAATTTAATTTGATAATGAATTGATTGATATTTTGTATTAAGAAACGTTGCCGACAAGGCCGATAACTACTCAAAGACCACGAAGTACATGGAGACCAAAACCTACTCAAAGACCACGAAGCACATGGAGACCAAAACCTACTCAAAGACCACGAAGCACATGGAGACCAAAACCTACTCAACGACCACGAAGCACATGGAGACCAATACCTACCCAACGACCAAGAACCACTCGGAGAACAAGAACAACATGGAGACCAAGAACTGGAGACCCGCCGTACACCAGGTTTACAACTCCAACACCATCAACAGCAACTACGACCACTGAAGCACCCACAGCGACTGTTGTAATGAACACAACGACGACTCCAAGACCAGTAAAAAAAATCACTTATGTGAATTCTTCCAGGGGTAAGCCATTCATTCTACTATTCAAAAGAACTTCTTCTAGTAATAAAATCAGTATACGCAACACCAGTTATGAAACCCATAATATATAACATAGATCAAACTTCCGGTCGAAAGAGCATTGCCTCAATGGTCGCAGCCATAATACTATTATCATGAACAGATAACTGCCCCAACATTAACTGCCCCGCCCTTCGAGTCTAAAATGTTATAAAAAGATCTTTATCTCACTTTATTTTATAGTTCTATTCATATTACTCTTAAAAAGGAAAGAGGAGATCCATTACTAAGTTCTAAGATTATCATGATGTATCGGTACTAAATCATTATTGATATTATCTAGATATTTCATAGCAAAGTCGAGCTCATATTTCAACTAATGACAGCGTCCATGATGAAGGGATGCAAAACATCCACTAGCACAACGCCGGAAGTGTGATCTATTTATAGTACATTTGTATATGGATGATAAAACGTGACTATAGAAGCCTTCTTCTAAAATCCGTAAGCCTGTTACTGAAAAGCCTTGTGATTTCCGAAATATAATTGCTATAGAATTCATATTCTTTATAGACACCGAACGTAAATCTAACCTACATTATTTTTGCTAATCCGAAGCATGTAATCATTAATTATTATCTGCACTACTTTTTCATTCATACTGTCGAGCTATGAATTTTCCTATTGCGAAATTTTCTGTGACTTTTGCGTAGTTCTTCAATATCTGTTACGATTTATTATTAAGAGCCTTTTATATTCAGCTTCAAGAGGACCAGAATTGTATTAAATCGTTTGCTGTGGACAACTTTATTCTTCTCTTACCGTGATCATCAACTGTCTGTAGCAATGTCTTGTCTTTTGCAGGTCTGGTTCCAATTCCAAACCCAACGATCAAAGTCACTAAGGGTAATGTTGACCCTGCAAGTCTTGGATCACGTGTTGTGTTGGCGTGTGGCGAGCTTGTTTACGAAGGAGGATACCAATGGATTCTTGAAAGTACGATTGATTCTAAGAGGATTTTCCATAATGATATTAAACACATATTCTCGTTCACATTTTGAACCAGCTCAATTTCAAAGTATTTGATCATAATATATTATGTTCATATATCCTATAGTGTGTTACATCCAAATTTGAATAACGTCAGAATGAAATATTTATAGTAATTATCGTTGTGATGTCCCACAGATGTCAGTTCTCGTTACGGTGACACTCACATATGGGATTATGAACTCATACTTGACCCAGTAACCATGGAGGATGCAAATAAGTATAAATGTAGAACCTTCATCGCTGGGAAACACGGGGAGTTTTCAGACCCCGTGACTTTAACAGTGGGTATGTATGTTTTGCTAATCTTATTTCTTGATTCGGTTCTAAGGTGATGATAAAAGCATTTGTGTAGACCTCTACATTGCACCATCATTGATCTCTCTCCCCCGCTCTCTCTCCCCTCTTCCTCTCTCTCTCCCCCTCTCTCTCTCCTCTCTCTCTCTCTCTCTCTCTCTCTCTCTCGCGCACACACACACACACACACACACACACACACACACACAGATACAGAGTGTTTTACAAATAAACTAAGCAAACCAAAACAAAACTGTACCAAACAAAACAAAAGAAAATAACAGGACCATCTATTGTTTTGTGGGCAATTTTTACTTTACTTAATCAGAATAACTAATATTTTTTCCTAACTTTTCGTCAGTGGATGACAGAGCCCCAAAGCCTGGATTGACCTCTTATGGTGTATTGGATCCAGCGTCGATTGGTTCTGATATCACATTGTCGTGTGGGGACGAGATGCCAGGGGTCGAGTACAACTGGACATTCGTAGGTGAGTCATCTGGTATATCGATAGTTGCCTTGGAATATTCAAAACAGGCTCGTATACAGATACTTTTTACCTGACTCCAAAAGTCTATTAAAATTTACGATTTAAACATGAATTTTCTTAATTTTATAATCATACCTTGAAGACATCGTATATAACCTTTTAACTTCCCCGATATTTAGCTAATACAATTTTTAAAACGGTTAATAACCATTGCCCTGACTGCAAGACACTGAGTAGAAGTGCGTTTCTTCAGAATATTGATCCGATATCTCCCACCTCTTTTCCCATAATGCAACTTTCCGTAAATAAGGAGCCATTTTGATACAACAAGAAATAAGAATTTCATTACTTTCCCCTATGTTCCTAGGAAGGCCTCTTTGCATCAAGTGTCCATCAAAGCATAATCTAACCGACCAAAAACGACGGTCGTTAAAAAGTAGAACACCATAAATTACGCGCAAATTCCAAGTAGCCGTGTCCCCCAAAACAACCCGACTCTCATCGGAAACGATCTAGGCGATTGCAATGAGGTTTGCGCTGCTTTTGTGGGTTTGTCGGGTGACTCATAAGTGATAGCGTCAAACACAACAAAATAATCTATCTATATATTTTTGACTCCAGCCAACTTAGACCCTTAAAGGCTTTTTCCACAGCGCACCTACAGCAGCCATATTTGGCAA
>JASKDV010177478.1:0-12900 GCA_032466395.1 Aegires albopunctatus
ATAAATGGAATATAATTCATGATTTAAACCATCACTTCTTATATCTGAGCATTGTATCAGTAACCGACTCACTCGGTTGCAATTGATAGCGTGTCAATTGCGACCGAATCACTCGGTCACAATTGATACTTTGTCAATTGCGACCGAGTGTCGCAATTGACGCTACCAATTTATATATAGATCTAGATCTAGATCTAGATAAATTATGTAGAGCACCTTGGTGGATGATTAGGAGCTCTGTAAATTTTTAATCATTTTAATTAGATTTAGATCTGTTATATTATTAATTAATTAGAGAGGCCTTGCAACCCAAAATCTAGATCCAATAATAGCGAAAGTAAAGAAGTAATTGATTTAAAACATTACTCCCATTCTTGTTTGATGACCCACTTTTTGTCATGTGATGGTCATTCTTGTTGATAAATGGCTGTTTGTTATAAAATTAACATTCACCAGTTTGGTCGCAATAACCTCCTGCATGCGTTATACACTGGGATAAAAGAATAGGCAAAAGGAACGGATCATTTGTAATCGTGTAAAAGTAAACACATCTAAGATTAAGAACAAGAGTTCAGCATGCAAAACTAATAACGTCTTTAAAGACATCTGCCCAGGTAGGGAAAAACCGATGAACGGTCCCATGCTGCGTGCCAGAACAATTTTTCAGGAATGGCAAAAAATGTTTTCTTATTAAAGCTTATAATAATGACAGGCTTCATGTAAACAAACTGTGTCCTGAAGGTAAGAATGACGAATGGGCAACTGATTGGCCCTTGGTCATGGTTCGTCGCTTTCCTTTACATTCCCTTGTGCTGTTTATTACTGGCCATATAATATAAGAGGCAGGTTGTTTAAAACTCATTATTGCGGTGATCAAAATAAGCCTAAGGCAATGGGGTAGCATTTATAAAATCAAAACAGACGTGAAGAAAAATATTTTAATTAATCCAGTAAGGTGTTAGTAACAATTATTGTTATTATTACTATGATTATTATTATCTTACTTTATTCCGTAACAGGGAAATGAGATTAAATGCAATTTTCTTTTTACCTAAAGAAAGCACATTTCAGTGGTAACGCGCTATATAACAATGCTCTTTACTTTATGTTCAAGACTTCATCTTCTACCATATATGTGTTCTTTTAGTATTCATGTCTGACTTTGGTTGTCCAGTGCGTTGTTTAATGTCCAAAACAAGATGAAAGTAAACAAGTGATATATGAATTGTCAAAATTTATATAACCCTTCCGACCAATCTTTTCTTTTCACTGAATTCCTAACAACTCTACCACCTTCCACCCCTTCTCCCCCCCCCCCCCCTCCCCACCCACCTATCTGTTATCCTAATGTATTTTTGAGATCTGACTTGTATGACGGAGGTTTTTACCTCTCAATGAATATTTTGATCTGAGATATGTATCAATATTATTAATTTTCTATTTTCCATTGTTTGTTTTCACAGGGTGACTTTTTAGAGGGTCTCCCATCGTATAATGAAAATAATTTTACGAGGTTCAGTGCTGATGCCAATCATCGCTCAAGTGTAAGTATTGAGTCAAAGGTTGCTATCTAAAACAATGTTAGCAATGTGGCGGCATTTGAGAGTAGAGAGATAAACATAGTTCTTAGTTAAACTTATCCACCTCCATGTATAAAAGGTTTGACATGGGTGACAACAAATGATGTAAATATATGAGTTAATTCTGGCTGTGGGAAATGTAATCTACTAATGTAATATATATAACGTTATTTCTGTCTTTTTTCTTTTGGCTTTGGTTAGAGAAGTTGATATCTCTATTTAGTTCAATTAGATGAAGGATTTATTTCTTCAATCTGATAGGCTTTAAGTTTGTGAAAAATTGATTTGATTTGAAGTTTGCTCCCCTTCATAACCAAACTATTAACACAGAAAAAAGGAATAATTAATTATTATAATACTACAATGAAATTAATTTTGATTGTTAAGATAAAATGATGAAAAAGTGTTTCAATTTGAATGGTATAAGAAAAGAGTATTTTCACCATCTTCTATTTGATTTTTATTTGGTTCATTTCTGTGTTGATTGTTTCAGAAACCTACAGTGTATATCTCTACCAAAGACCATCCCTCAGAACAAGGTAAGATTTGTGTATATCTCTACCAAAGACCATCCCTCAGAATAAGGTAAGGTTTGTGTATATCTCTACCAAAGACCATCTCTCAGAACAAGGTAAGGTTTGTGTATATCTCTACCAAAGACCATCCCTCAGAGCAAGGTAAGGTTTGTGTATATCTCTACCAAAGACCATCCCTCAGAACAAGGTAAGGTTTGTGTATATCTCTACCAAAGACCATCCCTCAGAACAAGGTAAAGTTTTATTTAATAGCGAGATGCTGGTCTATCATATGTCAGCCATCAAAACTGTTTTGTGTATTCATTAGATGCAGGCTAGATATTAGACATTCATGATGAATACCGATGGTTTGCATTAATTCTGATTTTGTCTTGTTATCAAGTAGTAGACTCCTAGTTATATTGCAATATTGCAATGTCAAGCTGGTAACCGCCAACAACTTTAACATCATGGATTATTTGACTATTTGTTGTATTCAGTTTTATATTGCAAGCGCCAATGAGAAGTGTTAATGGAAAAGGATCACCTTAATATATTACATGAACTATATTAATACATTAATTAAAAATGTAAGAAGATGCCTGGTTGCTTTTTCACAATGCCAAATATGTGATCCTGAATCAAATTCTGGACAAGACACCCATCACCCACTGGTTTCACTCTAAAGTTCTTAGCCACTACTCATTTCCACCTAGGTAGATTAGGAAAGTGTTGATGCATGGGCTACTATATGAAATACTCAGATCTTCATACATTTAGTAAGCTAACAATACTAATATTATATTGTATACTTCAAATATAGGTGTCATGTTTTGATGTGATATTGGGTTGTTTTTTTTTGTTTTTTTTGCGTATTGACAGTAGTACTCAACCTAGTTGAGTTTAGTCAGTATATTTGAAGAAGAAGAAAATTTCCGAAGGACACATTGCTAAGAATATCAAGGCTGAAGTGAATTGAAATGAGGAATTTGATTACGTGAATGTTATGCAAACTATTAAAATAAATTATTGAAAATCTTCAGTTGAATAGATGGAAATAATCGCATTCTTGTCCCCCATCTTTGTCTTTTCAGTGATAACAACAGAAAGAACGAGTATTCTTCTACGCTACCTCCACCAGCAATGGGATAAACAGGTAGAACAACAACTATGTTCAACTAACATTTTATTATCAGTGGATATGTGTGAGTGTGTCATGAATGGGTCAACATCGATTTTCTTCTTCTGTTGGGAAATTGTACTCCCTTGAGAAGTACCTAACATTTAGGTTTTGTCTCCTAGCATTCAAAATAAACTAAACTCAAAGATTTATGATGTACATTACATTAAAGTTATGTTAGTCATATTCATATTTGAAATAGTATAATATTTCTTTTGATTGTCTCCAAAGATTCTGATTTTTTAAGATTGCAGAGTACATTGTTCAGATAGTTGAGCCATAGAAGTAATGGAACGGATGGGTGCTTATGATTAGTTTTGTACGAGGTACTTTTAGCAGTTGATACTCTGCAGTGTAGGTTGCGGGGTTGGTTTCCAGAGTCAATAGAATTGTTGTTTCATCTCATAGGAGTAGAGTCAAACTCTGAGATAACAGGAATGATGGGCCCAGCAGATTTTCCCTGGTATAAGAGTCCTGTTATATTCAAACCAGTATCAGTCAGTCAGTTGGTTTCAAAATCAGAACACATATGTTGTTCGTGCACATGTTGTCATTGTGCCTGGCAAGTGCTAATCTAGACCTGTCCTATTCCCATCTTTCCATACTAACAGTATTGAATCAGAGCCAAGTGTGTTTTGGTGAATGGGGTATGTGGATGCCTATGCGTAGTATGAGTGAGTATGCATGTGATTGTGTACCGAGGTAAGGTGACTTGAAACTATCAAACGATGGTTTCCCTGTTACATCCCAGTTGGTGCTAATTGAGCATCATTATCTTGGTTAGCACGCAGGTTCTTGTTCCTTAAACTTATAGACATGTAAAACAGGTTTTATTTTTGTCACTGCTATATCTGAGTTCCTGTTACAACTGGGGGCTGTTATGTGGACTTGACTGTATATGCCATCAAAGTTGTTTTATCAGCTCTTCCTGCCAGTCTATCATATTTTAATAAGATAATTGTTTACATTACTTGTGGATTATCAGAGAGGATTATATTCTTTGTTATAGAATTTTAGATATTATTATCTTTTGTTCATTTCTATTGAAGATTACATTGAAATATTTTTCTTTTCAGGATGTCAGTAAAAAACGAGACAGTCAGAAAGCCAATTTACACGACGGCCAGGAAGGAAGTTCATCCTCCAAAATTGCACGGCTGAGTTCAACGGAGAGTTCCTAGTCGCTATGGAAATGTAGGGGGCTTTCATTAAAATGTTTCTCACAACCCAGTGGTCATACAAGGTGTATTAACACATTTCTATTAGACACCTGAAGTGTTTATTTAAAGGGTGATAGTTGGCATACCAAAGAAGTGACGAAATGTAGGAACTAGCTATTTGAGTGTGTGACGTTCATTACAAACTTTTGTTTCATGGATTTATTAGAAAACAATTGAGTTAGATTTTCAGGCAGTTATCTCTTATTTAGAAATAAGGTCTTGGTTAATTTGAAAATGGTCATGAACTGATTTGACATGATTAACCCTGGGATTGAAAATAAACATGTTTATAAAGATATTTACTGAACCTCATTTTGACAGAAAAAGAAATAACATTGAGTCACCATTTATTGATGAGAATTGATGACCAAAAAAAAAGAAGTATTGAAAGCGCAAGCTCAAAAAAACCCTTTCTATTTAAATAACTAATGGCCATTTTGTTTTGTGAGGCTGACAGTTCAAAACTCTGTGACACTTTTATGTTATTCCATTGGATTGACAAACCAAGTGGTGTGCTGTAAATAGACGTATATATGGTTGCTTTTTATTCTAACAGGTACATCGTATCATTCATTTCATTTAAAATCTGCTAGGATGATTTACCATCAGTGTCAAAACAGATGACTCCATCTTACAACTGTCATGCTCTTCCTGAGTTTTTCCAGAATGTTTGACAATACCTCATCCATTTTCTAACGGTACCATTTCTTGCATTTTACCGTTATTCTAATTTTTGTTTATTTGTTTCCTAGTTAACCCAATAACTAGTTCCACACCTGATGAAGGCAATTCAAGTTTGTCTATCCATTGGGGCCAAACGTAGGGATGCATGGTGTTTACGTTGTATTCAATGAAATGAACGGTTAAATTAAAATGTTGGATTCCGTTAGAATGAAATGAACGGTTAAATTAAAATATTGGATTCGTTAGAATGAAATGAACGGTTAAATTAAAATGTTCGATTCCGTTAGAACAGAATGGACGGTACCATAGCTGTTTGAAAACTGTGTGATGGTGTGGTGTTGCGTGCTCTTATTGGCAAATGAATTTCATATTTTTAAATAATCTTAGTCGATGAGTGTTTGAAATTAGTGAACGATTCTAATTTGTGTTGGATATTTGGTAGAAAGATGGCCGTGTTTGGCGTGTTCGGTTTTGTGAGAATTGGCGAGCGTTTGTCTTAATTATATTGTGTCCTAGTGGCAACATTGACCTACTCATTAAAGATTTTATCCATATTCCAATTTGTCTGAAAGAGTTATAGTTCCTTTTTCAATAACTTTTATTTTTATTTCCAAAAGTAGTTCAACTGTTGGAATGATTAATTACTGTTTGAAAAGCATCACTTTCCATGACATTCTAGAAATGTCATTAATAGATGCAATTGGTCATTTACTTGTCTGCTTACAATACCATACAACTATAAAACATTTATATATAACGCCTAATTCCACAATGTGCTCAGAATCGCTTTACAATACCATCGTTGTTCAGTCACATGAGTCATTATGGAAGTGAAAGAGAAAAGATGACATATTATATAAGAAGATTGGATAAGGCTGGTTCAAGGGAGAAAGTTGTGATGGGAGCAATTGGTTTTTAAAAATTTTTAATGATTGGTCCGGTTGAATACTTGTCTTATATTATTATGTATTTTTCCTCACTGCTCTAAGATGTAAAAATATTACCAGATATAGGAAGAGAAAGATATTGTTTGTACGCTAGCAGGAAAGCTCTTATCATTAACTTCTCTAGCCTATGCTCCTCAGAGAGTTGAAAAGGAATTTGTGTGCAATGGTCTACTGGGGGACAATAGAAAGACTGTTAGTCTGTCCTTGTTGTGCCTAGATCCAGACTGTTCAATCTAATTTTATCTTTATCCGATGTTGGTTGGGGTTTGTTTATTTACATGGATTGGCCACAGCACGTATCACTTTGATAATACTCAGTACAAGTCAAACACAAAAAGTTCTTTCCTCCCCCTAATCCTGATTATTCTACCCTGCAATACAAGTTTGATCTCACATCGTGAAATTTGGAATATGATTAAATTGAAAAATAATCTTTTTATTGTTAAAATTCACATTTATTACATTTATACATCAGGGTATCATTGACTTCAGAATATTACCATAAATCCAACTTGGTTTTAATATTTGTGGATCTAGTAGAATTATTCTAGGAGGTCCCACGTGTATGTACGCATGTAAATGAAGCCAGGGCTAAACCCTGATCTCACTAAAGTAGCGGAAATGGGTAAATTAACACAAACCCTGATATCACTAAAATAGTGGAAATGGGTAAATCAACACAAACCCTGATATCACTAAAGTAGTGGAAATGGGTAAATCAACCCTAAACCCTGATATCACTAAAGTAGTGGAAATGGGTAAATCAACACTAAACCTGATATCACTAAAGTAGTGAAAATGGGTAAATCAACACATACCTGATGTCACTAAAGTAGTGGAAATGGGTAAATCAACACTAAACCCTGATATCACCAAAGTAGTGGAAATGGGTAAATCAACACATACCTGATGTCACTAAAGTAATGGAAATGGGTAAATCAACCCTAAACCCTGATATCACCAAAGTAGTGGAAATGGGTAAATCAACACTAAACCCTGATATCACCAAAGTAGTGGACATGGGTAAATTCAATACAACAACAACACAAAACTATTCTAGGATCTGAAGTAAACCATATAAATATTCATCTTTATACATGTATGTGTCTGATTTTCATTATGGTCATATCATTTTTGTGGACTTTACTTACCGACCACTGTGACCTACTTACCAGCCATTGCGACCTATTTACCTGGTAATATTGATGTCAATAATATTTGATTCACTTTGTTGTTGTTGTTGATTTCTTATGTTTTGAATTCAATTTTTGTTCATTCACTCAACCTCATGTTCATAAAGATTCCCCAATCGATATTTCTCTTGAATTGTCTAATTTTTATCATTGACTTTTTTAACTTTGTTTGCATGAAATATGATAACGGTTTGTCAGATATTGTCAACGAGTTGAGTTGAATTATCTACTGGCCATAGATTGGTCAAGGCTTTCATATCTATTAGCGTAGCCTAGCATTTAGACAATAACAGGTTACAATGAGGTTTATTGACATTGTTGTGAGTGACGGAGGTTAATTTAATAAACTCAGAATAACATAGAGTCCGGGATTGAGGGTGATCTTATGAGTATTAGCTCATAAATTTAGAGTCTAGCCTCTTGGCTAGATCTTACATTGTCAACAACAGGAAGGAAGTCAAAGATGAAAGGAAATGAGTTTAAGAAATAGAAAGTGAAAGTGTTACTAGAAATGGAATTGGGAAAACTTATAAATGAAGGGAAATTACTACACTTAATCATAGTGACTTAAAGGATAAACAATTTAGGATGTATTACCTCCCTTTACTAGAGAAAAATAGATAGTACAGTCAGCTCTCTGTAATCCGAATGATTTTCTGGTAACGGAAAATTTCTTATTATTTCTTAGTATTCTCTAATCCAGAAAATTCTGTAGTCTGAACAAATTTCCGAGAACGGAGGTGTTGGGATGAGAGAGGGCTGACTGTTATTATAAAGTTTAAGAAGAGTAGCAATGGAATAGAAATACCTACAATAACGATAGCAATGGAATAGAAATACCTACAATAACTATAGCAATGGAATAGAAATAGCTACAATAACGATAGCAATGGAATAGAAATACCTACGATAACAATAGCAATGGAACAGAAATACCTACAATAACAATAGCAATGGAATAGAAATACCTACAATAACGATAACAATGCAATAGAAATACCTACAATAACCACCTGAGTCAAGCGAGGTAAAAAGGACAAAGAGTCTTACCTAAGGACGCATTGACAAGGACTTGTGGTTAAGGAGAAAATTGGCGCCCAACAGGATTCAATCTCACCAAGCCAGCCTGTAGCCATTGTAGTTGTTGGTGACGAGCATCCCTTTAAAGAGGTCATCTGACTTGTATCATCCCTTTAAAGAGGTCATCTGACTTGTATCATCCCTTTAAAGAGGTCATCTAACTTGTATCATCCCTTTAAAGGGGTCATCTGACTTCTATCATCCCTTTAAAGAGGTCATCTGACTTCTTTCATCCCTTAATTTAAAGTAAGAGGCTGCTTTAAAATGTTATCCATCAGTGAGACCTCTCCAATGGTCGCCGTTGGTCTATTCTGATTCAGACTTTGGTAATGTTCAATCGTACGTCTTGAGTACCAATTATCTAGAGTATTCTAAATTCTATCAGATGCTTTGAAAATCACTTTGAAATCAAAATGAAAAGTTCACCTTTTTCAAAGGTATCGTGTTTGTGACCAGGTTAGGCATTCCGATATTTGTAATTTCTTCTTGATGTGAATTGGACTTACTGGAATATGTTTGAAGATGTCAGATTTATTTTCTACAATCTGTCTTCAACTTGAACCGAGGTCTGGTCAATTCATCACAATGACTTCTCTATCGGGAAGTATTTGACTTAGTACTGTGCTAAAAAATGGACAAGATCTTTATCACCGCCGTACTTACCGTCAAAATGCCTTAAACTTAAACTCTACAACATTGACTAAAAAAGATTAGGAAGAGTTGTATGAAATACATCGTGGTCTTTGTTAAACAATTAACTCACAGTTCCATCCAGGCAAGCTTTTGTAAATTGTTATTGATTAAAAACAACAACAGAAAACAAGATGTGGTTTGGTCGTAGATAAAAACATTTTAATTAAAAATCCGTATGCTGATGCTGTAAACAAAGGTTTAATCAGCCATTCCCTTGTCGTGAAGTAAGTCATGTGACAGACTTGAACACTCAAATAGAAAGAGATTCCATAAAAAACAAGAAACTTAAATAATATAATATAAAGAAATATATAAGATACAGCATATCCCCTTCCTCCACACACAATAGAAAGAGATTCAATCAAAATAACAAGAAACGTAAATATCGGTATGTGTAAATCGTCCCTTCCCTCTGCATACAAAACACTCATAATACAGCCCAGCCCCAAAAAAAGGAAAGCAAATTGATTTTTATATTCAATAATTAATATGGCTAAAAGATCACATGTCATACCATTTCATAACAATTATAGTTATGGCTAAAAGATCACATGTCATACCATTTCATAACAATAATAGTTATGGCTAAAAGATCACATGCCGTACCATTTCATAACAATAATAGTTATGGCTAAAAGATCACATGCCGTACTATTTCATAACAATTATAGTTATGGCTAAAAGATCACAAGTTGTACTATTTCATAACAATTATAGTTATGGCTAAAAGATCACATGTTGTACTATTTCATAACAATTATAGTTATGGCTAAAAGATCACATGTCATACCATTTCATAACAATTACCAATCTTTTCTTCAAAGAAGATTTTTTGAAAGTGCTTTCACTCAACCATGATGCCACCCTAATAATGGGGTAGATTTACTGACAAGGGTAGAGGGTTAGGAAGTTATGAATAGGAGAATAAGGGAGATCATTTTGACGACTTTTTTACCAAAAGTTAAAATTAAAAGACTTGTCTTGCATAGTCCCCTACAGCAATCCCGTGTTTCACTAAATCCCATACACGTACGGTATCATCAACATTTGGGAAATTCAATCACATTTGTAGTAGATCAATAAACTTTAATCTTCTTTGGATTTGGATAAAGTCTTCATCTAATTCCATCTCAATCACAAATGTCTCATAAGGGGTATAATCCCTGTTATTAAACCTGACCGAATCAGCGTTGACCATCATTAAAAGCAAAATAATGAAAATAATTGAAATGAAATGTACATGGAACGATGATTAGGATGTAATCTAAACGAATTTCATTTGGGCCAGGGGTATATAGTTGTTTTTTTTAAAATATATTATTTGTTTAACTATGTGAATAAAGCGTTTGTGTCCATTTTGTATAATGATAGAATTAAAATCTTAAAATAATTTGAAAACAATTACAGTGGAAACTTCTATAACCAAAGTCGGATAATCCAAACATTTTTCTTAATCTGAAGTTAGCAAAGGGTGAGGCTTTTCCCTCCCTCATTGTCAATTAACGTCTGGTCAATTTGCTCAACTAGAAGGCGAATCAGCAATCTTGAGGAACTCAAAACTTTAATTATTACAAGTCTGCTTCATGAACCGACAATGTGCCATCCTAGGCCTAGTACGATTACGATAAGCCTTTATGTATTTGAATAAAAACTTTATGGTGTATTAGTATAGAATGAGACATTGTCCCAACATTGTCTTATAGCAACTCTAAATCTTTGACGGTTTAGTTTGTTGTTAATTTTAAAATCGCAAAGAGAACATTACTCAAATTCTACGGGATCGCCCCACCTTCCCAACCCAAACCACTACCCTGAATAGGACCTTTTCTCTTGGTTACCTCCCTTGTCGTATTTAGAATTTGAATAATTTGAAACTCACCCATTCCGTTTAAAATGTTTGCACTGTCCTTTTATTTCAAAGTAAATATCAAAACCACGCAAAGAAGAAAATATGTTGATCTAAACAAATAACTCATAACATTAACAACATTTGTTTTTTTCAAGAAACAGCAGAGAAAAATCCTTGACAAAAACAATGGATAATATAATCTTCTATTACTAAATAGTCTTGGAACACGGGTAGATAGAGATGGAACACGGGTAGATAGCGATGGAACATGGGTAGAGAGAGATGGACCACAGAAAATTTAATATCAAGGAATGTTTGGATAGAATTAATGTCGGTTCTTTGGAAACGATAAAAACAAAACTAACCTGAAGGATGTTATTGCACAAAGGGATTAGTTATATAAAGTATCTCAAAAATGTTTTTAAAAAGTAAGTAATAAATACCAAATACGTGCACCCCACCTCAATATTCATAATACGGCATGTCAAAAACAAAAATCAAATAAATTTTGAAGTAAAACAAAATATAATTTCCTGTAAATTATAATTATACGATAAAACAAAAGTGAACGTTCCTTGGATGAAAAAAAAAGGAAATGAATTTAGAATAATATTCTGTCAATAGATAAAAGAGTACCATATTTATACGTTGATTTTCTGGTAAAAGTAAAAGAATAAATAGACGAGTAAATCTACTTAAACTACAACATGCAGAGAAATCTAGTAACAATGTGAATTGTGTCCGTTATAACAACGACATACTTCCAAGGACATCGTCCATATTCATTCTTTCTCTTTCACTAACACATGGAGGTTATGTACGAAATGACCTGGATCTTCGAGTTCAGTCACAGCTATAGATGTACGTCTTACTTTTTCATTTCTCCATCTTTGTCAATCTTCATTGATTCTCATCTCTTATTGGAACGTGGATTCCTTCAAATTCAAAAGGAGGCAAATTTGGTCTTTGGCCTATCCAACGGCCTAGGTATGGTTGGAACAACGTGGAAATAACAGAGACAGGAAATAACCGTTTATCTAAATTTATCACAGTTAGAAGAAATCTATCTAACCAGAGTTGCAGATGAAATAAAATAATAATAATCACGTATCATATTTGGTTATCAAACAATCCGTACGTCATTTTTTCCAATCACAGTTTTAACAGATGGGTACTGTTGGTAATAAACCATTTCAAATAATAAGGGGGAAAATGATTTCTCATATTAAAGAAGAAATAAAATGACTCTTTTACGTCTCAAACAAGTCGATGGAGATAGTGATCCACGAGGAGGTCTCAGTGTGTAGACTGGGAATGGAAGAATTTTGATAACAAAATGTCATGGTCCCATAGAACGAGATTAGAGATAACAAAATGTCTTGGTCCCATAAAACGAGATTAGAGAAAAAGGTAAAAATGAATGAGAATGGTTATCACATGAAAACTTAGGTATGAATATAACAGTCATGGCCAGGGAACGGAATAAGTACTTGAAGAGTACAGCAGGGGAAACTATTGGACAGAAATGTATGATAATAATAATAATAATAGTATGGATTATAGGAAATACGTTATGTATGCATACACGGTAGACATATATATACAATGGAATCTGAGAGAAGTCAATTTTGTTTAAAGTTCATGTCCGATTGAGAGTATAATCTGAGATAACTGTACCTTGGTTGTTTTCTATCAAAATCAAAGGTTTCAACATGGTGGATGGAGGGATAATATGGCTGGTATTATTATGTTTATTATTATTATTATGTTTATTATTAGTATTACTTGATTATTATTATGTTTATCATGTTTATTATTAGTATTATTTTATTATTATTATTATGTTTATTATTAGTATTATTTTATTATTATTATTAAATAAAAAAATAAATAAAATACCACTTTATTCATCCCCGAAGGGAAATTTGTCTTTTGGTATTTACCGTCACCGAGCGTCAG
>JASKDV010177500.1:0-12896 GCA_032466395.1 Aegires albopunctatus
TTATTATTATCATTATTGTTATTATTATTATTATTATTATTATTATTATTATTATTATTATTATTATTATTATTATTTTTATTAAAATTTTTAAAGTTTTACAAAAACAATTTAACATAAATAATGCGATGTCATTTTAATTGACCATAGCTCGTTGGCGATAATTAAGACAATTTCCTCATTTTACTCATGTTTGAATTGAGAGTTCGACCATAAAACACAGCTTTTTCTTTGTCCGACATTGCATTAGTACCTCACAGGCTGCGAGTCTAGACAACATTTTCTGTGTTGCTATTTTACACCATTGGATGTAGATATTCAATAGATAGCACTTTAAAGCCTTTGTGAAAGGTGTTACAAGAGAACAAAAATAAAACCTGATCTCCTTGATTTTCAAAATAAATAAAAGAATTCCTTCCATTTCATGAATACGAAATACGCATTAACAAAGGTCCATGTTGTAAATGGACAATTTTTAGTAAAGTTCATTAGTTTTGCCAATACATGATAAAGGTGATGTACATGAGATTTGATTTATTAAAAACTTTAATTACTGAGAGTAATGGTCTGTCCATGTAATGTTTCACACAACATTCATGCAATAACTACTTGCGCTCTCTTCCAACAGTCCATGGCTTACCTAGTGACCCTCCAGAGAGAGATCTAGTTCCTGGACGGCAGATGGCGCCACCAATGTCCGCCAAGAAATCATGGGAATCAGGACTTATACTGGAAAAAACCGTCTGGCCACAAAAGAGTGAAGCATTTACGGTAATACAATGTTTGCGGTCTGGAAATTCTTTGGCTACTACAATAGTGACAAACTGATCGAGAATAAGTCTAAAACAGTATACCTGCTAACTCAGCAATTTTACTTACTGATATGCATTCGACTCCTCAAAAGTAATACGAGATTTTGTGCACACTATGATAAATCATCTGGCATGGTTTACTTTTGGAAACTTTTTCTGGATCAGTCTGCAACTGTGGGAGCGGCCTTAAACTGGTTCATTGTAGTATACATGTATGCGGTATCTGATATGTTTTACTTTGAATGTTGTTTTTTCCATGACACATTTTTAATTCCGCAACAGGATATGATGAAACGTGCTGCTATGTCATTGAATTATACTCCAGCCATCATCAATACCATTTGATTGTATCTAGTCTAAATGGAAAGATATAGACGCTTGGAGACAAGTTTCAAGAAAACGATAAGATATACAATGTGTCATGATGAAACTTTAATTGTCAAAAAATAACAAAAAGTTTGACTAGAACTTCAGACTTAGATCAAATGTCATTATTTAATCTTTTATTCAATATCTATTAATAGGAGCTATATGAAATTATTAAATCATACATGGCATATATTTATAATTAATTGATAGTGCTATATGATGATAGAGCAATGAAAATATTCGTTCAAATTCATGGCATTATATTAGTATAAGGAAACTGGTCATAGCTTACATGTTGATTTTGTAAGACATTTCAAAAGAAATTAATTCTCTCTTCACTTGTTTTATTTGACAGTCATATAATTACATAAGCTAAAATCGTCATGTTAGGACATTAATCTGTACATGAATACGTTTATCTGAGAGGTCTTCTAAGATGCTTGGTATTAATTTGTCATGTCTTGTTTAGGCACAAGTCATGTAGAAAAGTCGCTCAACATTGTCATTCGAAATCTCCACACATCACTTCCATTTCCTCATGTATTAAACACTTTGCGATGCATGGATTACGAAGGAAACAAGTGATAGGTCTCTTGTCCCATAATGGGCTAATGAGCGACCTTCTACTAATAGCGTATCACAAACAGCAAATGCTATGTCTTTTCTGACTCCAGCTTCACTCGTAAATAAAATTATTAATATACCGTGCCACACCTGGCTGGGAAAGTGGTATTCTGTTTTATTTGTAATTATTAATTGGTTTGTGATTGTAGTTAAAGCTAAGATAATGATGATTGTGTGGATGTTCTTAATTTGTTGTTTTCTTTAATTGACTTTTGGCTTTGTTGTCCTTTCTTACATTTCTTTAGATTTTTGTTTCAGTAATATAGCTCTTTTCCTGGAATTTAGTGAGCAGCATAGGGCAAATGAAATGTTTCACAGCTTTGACTATAATTTAAAAACCTGGTTATTTTCCTACTTTACTTAGATCATAGAAACCCAAATTTCCATGTACAACTATATAGGATTGATATTTTAGTATTAACTATGCTATAGGTTATCGAAGTGCTGTTTTCAATATATACACCTTCACTTTTACCATTCAATATGAACTTGGCATCACTGCAATTATTATTGTCATCTCTTTCCAATTCTCGTCACCAGAGACATCGGCGTCGACACCGTCAGCCTTACAGTGCCTTCATGGAAAGAGTAGAAAATACCTTGACTCACAAATGGTCTAAGGAAAAAATGGAACAAGCCCTAGCTGACAACTGTTCTTCTTAGAAATTATTTTAGTTAATATCAGAATAGAAAATTATAAAATGTAATGCCATATGTTCTTCTACAAAGACTCATGGACTCTGCTCATTGTAAAAGTTGTGGGGAGGTTTCACAAGATTTGTTATCTTGTATCTTTCGATGACCTTTGTATAGATCTCTATTATTTCTAGTTTTTACCAGACAAATGAGGCTCAAGTGTCTTGATGATTGTAAATAACTTAGAAATGGAAGAAACCCAAGCAAATCAGAACTACAATGATGTATTATGTATTAAGACTGCGCCTGTTATCGATTGTAATGATGAAAATGAAATTCATGACCCCTTTAAAGACTCACCAGCAGGTCAAGAGGGGATAACTGAATTACAGACGAAGAAATCAGTTGTATTTTCCCTTAGTGTCTCCTTCAGCCATGTTTTTACACTTTTTTCTCTATTGACAAGGAAGAATAACCATTTCGAAAACGTTTTTCGTCTTATAATGCAGTTGTTTTCAACACTTCCCAGGCTATTGACATAATAAAGAGAACAACCACTGTGATTAAGTATTATTCTCATATTAGATTTCAATCTTCTTTTTTTTTTATCTTTACAGTTGTAAATATATCTTTCACCTTCTTCCAGTATTAAAATGTAATGCATTATTTTACTTGATAAATTATCGCACATAACTTATTTTAAGCTGTCCTTCCATTTCAAGGTATGTTAGTCGCGGAACAAACGTAAATATGACGTCATCAAATTGTGTTTATTGTATAGTAAATAACATAGCTGTTTACAAGCTTAAATGTCTGGTGAGCGTCTGGCAAAAACCTGGAATGGACGGGGTGCCTCGAAATAATTCTACCATTACATGATTTCAATATGCATGTACAATGAATAATGGTCCTCATTCAGTATTAAACCAACCCCCTGTAATCAATAATGGAAACGCCAGACAAAGCAAAGTCAGGTACAATATAATTGTGGATTAAAAGGGGGCAGGAGAGGGGAGGGAGAATGTCCTGTCTCTATTGCTGTTCCGTACGTATTATATTCAGTTGGACGGAGCAGATTGCTCCATAGTTATTGTAATTTTTGGTCGACCAGAAACCTCAACTCAATACAAATGAATAAATTGCTTATTTGCTATTTTCAAAAACTTCAATAACAACTTTAATCGGAATTTTAGACTCTTTATAAAGACCTGAATGGACATTTTTTTTTAAAGTTAAAAGTAACATCTTTCGGCAACTTTATTCTTATGTCACACATTATAAAAGCGATCTAATCTATAAATTAAAGGGAATATTTTAATATATTGTGGGCTCTTAGGTGATTCGGAGTCGTAAAGTAAGTAAATGTGTTGTCCTTGCTTTCATGAGAAACCTTAGTTTTTCTGTGAATGGCTCTCTAACCATACCATATAAAAAAAGCACTGCTGAACTTGATATTCAAACATTTTTTTCCTTATTCCGAGGTGCATTTTTACTAATTTGTTTTATAAGAACCATCTTTTTCATATCATATATTTTCTTAAAGCCGCTCTGTGATAAGATTACAATTCCTTATGTGGTGACAATACTCATTTATTGATGTTTAGCGTGAATCCACTGTTGACTTATCCGGGAGATGTTTCATCCATTTCGCTAGAGATAAGTATGTCTTGATAACAAATGAGTCTAAGAATGTTAGTTCTACATTATAAGAGAGAATGAAGCAACAAGAAAAGTCATGGGTGACTGATTTTTGAAAGTATACGTATGCTTGTGAGTATTTTGGATATGACAGATATGCATATCGTAAGAAAGCCTGTTTCTTTTACTTTGATATGATACTAAAAATAAAGGTAAATAAAATATAAACACTATTTTGCCATTGCAGTATGATTTCAATAAAATTGAACTTCTCATAATTACCTGAATATCATCATTATAATCTGTTAAATGAGAAATAATTATAATGTATGTGTTTGTTTGGTTTTCCATTTGCTTTTTTTTTTCTTTCTATCCTTTAGATGACATAATACATGACAATGTATCCTGTTTAGTATTTCTCGAAATTAAAAGTTCATTAGTTACATCAAAATAAAAATCAATCTACTTATCGTTGCTGATCTTCATTGATTACTAAACCAATTGAAAGCATGACAAACGCAATATAATTTAAAACTTTATCGTATCGTATTATGAATAATGAATTAAAAAACACAAATATCATCATTTATAAATGAAAAAGAAATGCTAAACTGTGCTGCGTTTTGACTTTAAAGGGCCTTTATGGGAATAAGGGTACTTTAAAACCAAGATGTTACAACACATTAAATGTTTTGTCCCGCCTTGCATTATCTTTACGTTAAACAACGTGCATTTCATGTACACTAAAGAAAAAAAGAGTTTTATAATGTAAAATGTAGCACATATCACACAGTGTTCTCTAAGCGCTTAAAAGGGGTTCATAGTCAAGATATTGAATTGCTCTCAAATTTTGCCAATGACTTAACACCTGAAGACTCTACAGATTACGATACCTGAGCTCACGAAGACATCACTCAGTTATGTCAATATTCTATTTTCATCAATCTATCATTGTTAATAATCATCATTGTTAATTGGGCTCAGACGTTTCAGGTCCGTTTTTACACACTTTTAGCACGTTCATAAATTTTGTATACTCTCTATATTATAAATAAATAAATAAATAAATAAATAAATAAATAAAAAAATCCCCCTTTCCTCCATCCCGACAAGTCATTTCAATTAAGTACTACCAGTACTTCTCAACCAACTGAAGAGAAGAACAAAGAAATTAAGTTATGATTATGAGTGATCTCCTCATCGCGCTCAGACAATATCTGTCCTTGCCGTTATCGAACAAATACCCGAGTGACAATAAATGAAGAACGCGGATATTAATTGGGCCTCTCCATCCCTGTCCTATTGTTATTGGTGTTTTGATACAATATTTATAATTAGCCCTCAAACACTAGATGGATTTAGTCAAAAGAAATTTGCTTTTGTCTTAAATTAACATCGATGAAAATCAAATATGTAATAGATATCTAAGTATCAATTAAATTATCTAAGTACAATCACTTAAACTCGACGTCAATCAAATTCTTTACAAATGATACAAATAAATCTTAATTCTTGTATCATTCAGATCTAAATGCGCAATTGATAATAAATATCAATGAAAAACAACTTTTGGTTATTATTGCTTACAGATTAATAATTATATCAAATAAATACTAATTAAAAGATCCAACCAACCAACTACTATTTCAATCATAATTATATAACTTAAAACTTAAATTTATTAAAGTCAAATATCAATTAAAACTAAATACATATTTTGATTACAACTAAACGCCAATCAAGCCTAAAGATAATATTATTTTCTTTTAACAACAAAGATCAGGAGTACTACGGACAAACAATTGATAAACGTACGGGGACTATCTCATCCGTGTAATTTGCATATCTGAAGTTCGAGATCTTACCAATAAAGTATACAAATATGCCTAAACTACACCATGTACTTGTAATTATAATGTGCCCTAATGTCTTTGTAAAGATGGCTCACTAAACCAAGGTAAATTGCTTTTAAATTAGACTAACTGCGGTTCACCACTACTTTAAATTATAGTACATCCCCACAATCTCGAAGAGTATTTATGTTTGGTCGGGCTTCAGATATCTTCGTGAAGACAGATAGTCTGTGTATAGTGGTTTTCAATCACTAGAATACTGTGTCTTCTCTAGAAAGGATCCGTCAGGTTTGTATATTGAAAGAATTTATATTTCGTTGAATAGTAAATGAAAACTTACGGTGTTGAAAAAGTATATAATGTATTTATATAATCCTTTTGGAAATTGCATTTTCATGGGTTGCTATTTGTCTGTCCTATTCTTTCTTATTCTTCTCCTCCTCTATCTCCCCCCTCCTCCTCCTTATTCTTCCCTCCTCCTCCTCCTCATTCTTCTTTTTCTTCTTCTTCTTTTTATTTATTTTTTTCTTCATGTTCTTCTTTTTTCTTCTTCTTCTTCTTCTTCTTCTTCTTCTTCTTCTTCTTCTTCTTCTTCTTCTTCTTCTTCTTCTTCTTCTTCTTCTCTTCCTCCTCCTCCTCCTCTTCCTCCTCCTCCTCTCTCCCATGTGTCTAAAATTATTGAACTCTCAAAGAGATAATGCATGAATATTTGCGCTACCAAAATACATCGCGTGTTAATAGCCAAACAACATAACAATGTGAAATTAAGATCTAGTCCACATACATAAGATTATAATAGCATAAAGCAGGGTTGTACTTAAAAAGAAATATAGGAGAAAAAAGTCATAGAATTTGCTTACACAATCCTCCCCGTGACCTTACTTTTACTCGATAATACGTGTTAAAGTAACAAAGGGCATCTAGTATAATGCGTGAATTCCACTATTGATTATTATGTGACTATTTTTAGACAGAAAGTACAATTGCCTCACTCTTTTCATGTCCGAGGTTCGTCATGTCAATGGATTATAATGTCATACGAGTTTACTTATTTTTGTATTTATTTTTGCATCGTTTTGAATAAAGCAATAGTAAAGGTTGGCTATGTTAGTTACTTTGCACCGTACGTGTATGGCGTATGGTATGCAAAACCAGCAAGGCCACTAAGGTTCAAAGGGCATCAAGTGAACTGTCTGTGGTTGTTTCATTTAATATATCTAGTTCTGTTTAATTTTATGTATTCTCTACATTTATTGATTCATCGATCAAATACAATCAAATAGTTTTGTCCTTCCCTCAACATTATTGTTTTCACATTCACAATTGGTTTCTGTTCACTTGATTTATTGATGTTATAGGCATCATGATATTACTTCAAGGTTATCGTGTTTGGCTTGATTTCCACATATTATAGCTTTGGTTTAGTTTCATTGATACGAGGCTAAAATTAATTGGCATAATTTTTACATCTATTTTATTCAATAATGTAAGATACTAGGCTAACTTGATTTCAAATCTTCTTTAATGATGATTTTTCGTTGACAAAAACAAAACATTATATTATGCCATAATAGGTTCTAAGGCCTCGTATCCACTGCTTCCATACTGACCGGATTTTTTTTCTGGCCTGGAATAGGAGATATAGGGGGACACCCATCGGATAGAAAGGAAAGAGAAGGAAAAAAATTCGACTGGCTGCTGTGGACAAAGCGCAAGTGGTGAAATATAGTGTTACACTCAAACCAAGGATTTACTGATATAGAAGTCCTTGGCTCAAACATACATTTTCGGTGTGGTCTGTATGAACGCTGTGGGATTGAAGCCTTAGATTACTCTTTTAAAATTATGCATATTACTGGGACATGCGATACTCAAAACATTTTGACTTCAACTTGCTAAAAAGGAAAGGATAATATCTAGTATTACTTATTGCTACTCAATTGGCTACATGAATCTTTAGGCCGTGACTATAAAGACATTACAAGAAACAATTTTACTGTGGGAAAAACTTGTGCAGGAATAAGTTGTTGTATACTCATCACTGACAGTGGACCCGACAAACGTTTATCAACGTGAGCTAGAATGAAGGAATGTCTTGCATTTCATGACGAATTAAGTAATAGATACATTTTCTTGGTTGGTTGGTTGGTTGGCGTTTTAGGAGGCATTAGCTGCCTTAATGCCTCCAATGAGTCGCACAGGTACAGCAGCCCCCGTCTGATAAATTTTCTCTTTTTCTGACTCTTTTTACACAGAAAAATATCTCTCATTTTCTGACTCTATGGCGGCTGCTTTTGACTTGTGTCCAAAATAAAAAATGGTGTCCAATACATTGAAAAATGTTTGTATTTATTACATTTGTTGTAAGTTTGTTTTCTATCAAATAAAATACAACCCAGATGAACCAGCGTTTGAATTGTCACAAGACAACAAATGAAAAACGTCAAAGTATGAGGTACCATCTCTCCACCATAATGTTCTTCTCTATTTTGGAGGAGACGTACACTAAGGGAGGTAACTCGTCTTCATGGTTTAAGAGCGTAGTTCTTTTGGTACCAATTACTTCTTCTCACTCAACAGTTTCAATAGCAAGGTGGCGTGTCAAAATTGCAAGGTAAGTAATAATCTTTCGTCATCAGTCAGTACACTTCAGTGTTTTATTACTTTAATACTAAACAACCTATATTCTTATGGCGCTATAGCCGATACAGAGTGTCCTATAAAAACAAAAGCAAAACTTATATTTTATGCTGCATGTAGAAGGGCAATCGTGGGCAGATGCCTTTATACCCGGTTGGGTGACTACTGTTCTCATAGGCAAGAAAGTTGATTTGATCAGAATTGCTGAACCAATCTAATTTTCAACCACTTTTATCACGTCATGTTAAACTTGAAGGATCATTACTTGGTTATTATTCACACCCTTTTATTCCAATTATATGATATTATGCAAATGCATTACAACTTAATAAACATCTTCCCCGCCCCCACTTACCTGAGGCACTCAGGCACTATCCTTAATCATAATCTTTATTATCATTATTATTATCATTATTATTATTATTTATTATGATTATTATTATGATTATGATTATTATTATTTATTATGATTATTATTATTATTATTATTATCATTATTATTATTACATTGTGTTATTATTACATCTTCAGAATACGCATATTTTACCCAATAAAAACAAAATCGTATGCATATTATTGTAGGAATTTTTACATCGCGCAGCAAAGTATTTGGATACAATGTGAACAAATAAACAAAACAACTGAACCAAAAGATTGCGAAATCGCGCTTGGAGTTTCGCATATTCAAATAATATTGTACGGACTCTAGCCATTGTATGATCCATTAAAACAAATAGAAGAGTGGTTTAAACTTCCTTCATGAGTCAACATGACCTATTTTGGCGCCTGCATGCAGTGAGAATAATGTCATCGTGTAATGAGTAGGGCTGGGTCGTTGATTCAAAACGTTCTAGATCTATATATCTAGAAGACACCAATATAGGATGCAGGATAGACATCACTAATGTAGATCTGTATTGCGTTCTATACCGTAGATCTAATGCTAGACACTCCACACTGCACGCACGCACGCACACTGTCACATCTAATTGTTCCACAGAACAGGACAGATCTAGGGGTGGGCGAGAGAGAGAGGAGCTTTAAACCTTAAGCATTATTATTATTGCGTGCATCGACATACTACTGTAATACTGTTGAAAAGTAGGCCTACGTTTTGCTGAACGAAGTGCTGAGAGTGAGAAGTGGGTTATTTACAATGTTTACTTAACATATTATGTACCTTGTGAAGTACTGGCGGGTGGTGGTACAAAGACTTATTTCAATGTTTCTATATAGTAACTCAGTAACCACGGCAAAAAGCAGGCGATAAGCGAAATGGCGGAACAGCGGGAGGCGGTACTAGATCTAGGCCCTTCGAGGTTTTACTGTATCATCAAACCAAGTGCGCATACGTTAAGCGATATAGATCATATAGGATGCAGATCGGTGTGCAAGACTCGAACATTCCGCGTATTGTATCTTGCAATACGCCAATGATTTAGATCTTGACCCAGCACTAGTAATGAGCCTTTTGCCTAGACTATGGCTAACCAACCAGGATTCGTATCTGAGACCTTGTGGTAGTAGGCCAATGTCAACGCTATTAATCAATGCTATTAATATCAGATGTTACCTGCATGGATTGCAATAGTAACCTTAGCACCTCCTCTACTCTTCATTATTGGAGAATAAAAGAATGAAAGACAGGTCGATATATTCCGGCCAGCCTATTAATATTATATCGTCTTTCAGCAAACCAGCAGGTGCCGCGACAACGCCATTCAGTACGTATACATTTCATAGTTTCTTATAATTTATTCCTTTTGTTTAGAAACATTGGATGTATCGATATACGCACTGTTGGATCTGCAGGCCTGCAAAATTGTCGTAATGCATTACAAACCCACAATATACCCCACGAGGTGCTAAATGCCAAGGAAGTGATGACACGATTTCCGGCACTCAAGGTCGACGATAACTGTGCCGTCATATTTGACCCTCAAGGTGGTCTTCTGCGTGCTGATAGAGCTGTGAGGGCTTTCCAAGTAAGAAGATGCTAAACGTTATTATCAAAGATCATGCTAAGTTGACTCACGGTCTTTGGAGATAGATGCAAAGCGAAACAGTAATAAATTGTTGCATGATAATTTGAAATAAACCCCTAAAAGTGAAAAAAAGGTCTAGATACCTCTTAGAACTAAAACTTTTTCAAGATTCAGATTTATATATTTTTTCTCTTATTCTGTTGAATACAATATGTTATTTGGCTAACTTAATTTACCATTATTAATTCAAGTATTCATTTGTAACGGACTCTGGTGATATATTCATTAGCATTATAAATTATCATATAGTTATGTAATCCATCATTATGAATTGCGCTAACATTGTGATTAAATTTGATTACAATGATTGTTCCAATCTACAATATACTGGTATTAACAATGACATGAATATAAATAGGACCGAGAGAACCCCTCTCCTCTTCCGGCGCGGATGATCCTTGAGTTCAAGGGGCCGCCGGAGCCTGGGGGGCCATTCTCCTTTATTCCTCATTATTTTGATTCATAATCCACCCCCCCCCCCCCTTTTTACACCTATGAAATGTAAAAAAAATAATCGTGTCCTATGAGTTCTGTTTTGCTGTCGGCCAGGAGAAGTTGAAAGTCATTGCAAAGCGCCTAGAGCCGAGGTTCCCTGGGAAAGGCGCTATGTAAATGAGTTCTTTAACTTTTTATTATATTTTTAACTTACCCATGATTGATCTAAACTTTTAATTTACCGGAACTCAGAATGCCCCAAAGCAGAAAATACAGTTAAGTTGGCAATTATGGCGGTTGTTTATAGGTTTGATAATGTTTTTGTTTTTTTTTTAAAGGGGGAAAGATGTAATGTAATGGTCAAAGAGACATAACCCTTAATTGTTAAAATAAGTTGAATGATTGTGAGAGTGATTTCCCTTGGTGGTGGAGAGCGTGAATAAAACGGTTGCTGTTCAGACATCTTGTTGGTCGGTGTTGTTTGATCACCCGTACTACCTCACTGGCTAGATTTAAACTATTTAACATGTATATGACATGACAGCGGTGTTAAGATCAAGATATCCTTTTTTCCCCTCTCAATCTTAAGTAAGGATACACATTTTATGATAAGAAATGAAAGATGAAATAACTTATAGCGCTGGAACTAGTGCACAGTTTGATAAAACATGCCGATAATAGAAAACCATGATTTGAGGAAAAAGACATAAAGTTAACTTTTGAATAGTGAAGGGTTTGTCACGAAAAGATGGTCGAATTCTAAACACGGAGTAACTGTTTCTTATGATAACAAATATTGTTGAAAAAGTAAGAAATTAATCACAAAGACTAAACTCAGTGATCCAATGTGCTTATTGCAATTTTTTGACTTATAAGAGAAATGACCATATTATTTTTGTTTCCATTCTTGTTGCTTTTCTTTTTGAGATTTGGAGCAACAAAGATATTCCTGTTCATTTCTGAACGACCAATAATGTGGTTTATTTTCTGTCGTCAGGCTTCCACGTTTATCTTATAGAAAGATAATTCGAGTACATTAAGCATATATCTCACCTTACTGTTAATAATATGTTAAGTATCTTTGCGATGTATCACGCTAAATAGAACAATTAATTATTATTGATATATTCAGTATAAAATGTCATGTATTTACCATGCCTATAATGTATATAAGTGTGCCGAACTTGATCCCTAAGCATCAAGTACTCCAACATCACAGCCAAAGACTGCAAAAGAGGCTAAAGTAGTCTTCTCTCCATAAACATTGTGGTAACAATAAGAAACTTAGAAATTAGGTTTATAAATTTATATAAGGAAAGAAATTGGGTAAAACATGAACTCTGGGGGATATAATAAGAAGACACAATGACCGGTCGATGTCTATAAGGACAGTTTTGTTTATTCGTAGGCCCTACAATAATAAGATTATAACTCTGAGGTGACTTTTGGAAACCTATTCTACGAGAACAGCTACGAACAAGCAAGAAAGAATTCTTCCAAAGGAGTTACTCCGTTGAGAGGCTCTTTGACTGCGTCGCGCGCAATTTGACAATTTATAATTTTCTCACGTAATCGGAATAAAGCTTCATTTTTTTTATTGATATTAGCAATCATTCGGAGTTTCTTGAAGTCCATGGGCAAGATAAACATCAACTTTTCAGAAACATGCGAAATCAAAGTGGTTATAAGTGTAATACATATTGTGTATTACAGGCTACTATAGTATGCCAAGTGTGTGTGATAGGTTTATACACTTTGTATGATAATTATGTGTGCTCTCACCCCTAAGTAGTCGTGATGTTTTTGTTGTTTGGTTGGTGTTGGTGTTGTTAGTGTTGTTACTG
>JASKDV010177511.1:0-12896 GCA_032466395.1 Aegires albopunctatus
ATAGAGAAGACAGTTGACCATATAAGTTTTAATCACATCCATAGAGAAGACAGTTGACCATATAAGTTTTAATCACATCCATGGAGAAGACAGTTGACCATATAAGTTTTAATCACATCCATGGAGAAGACAGTTGACCATATAAGTTTAATCACATCCATGGAGAAGACAGTTGACCATATAAGTTTTAATCACATCCATAGAGAAGACAGTTGACCATATATAAATTTTAATCACTTTCATTTTTGTTTTTAACCATTTGCTCCTGTTGTTGGGTAATGTCTGCATGTTATTGAAAGTACCTCTTGCTACAGCCATTCTTCTCTTTGTTTCCTGAATACGTGTATTAAAAGGAATAAAATCCTGGTTTAAGATTATTTTTTTTTAAAGCGTCCCACGACATTTAGAAAAGAAATAGTCCTAGACATTTAAATTCTAAATGAAATAGCTCAAAGAAACTTTAAGTAAAACCGAGATAGACCTCATAATTATGAAGGAATGCATGAAACGAAAATATCTAGTGATGAACCACAGGAAAGGTGACGGCTCTTATGTCTAGACAATATTTGGATGAGAGAAAAAATCTCTAGATCTAGACCTCTACTTACTACACGTATTAAAGTACAAACACAAATGTAAAAGTAAAGTTCCCCATACACATTACTAAATGTACAGGAAATCGGGAGTCCCAATGTTTTAAGGTGTATGGCTTGGATTCAACACATCTTACATAATAATATGTTTCCTCGCCCACTAGCCATTACTCAGCAAACAGTATCGTTTGGGAAATTTGATTTGCCTCGTTTTCGACTCAGACGTTTGCGTCATCGCCAACTGTCCTATTTTGGTTTTTGTTCTATCCTTGTATCATCTGTACGATACACTCTCGACCCAACTCACAAGTTTAACAGACTATCCTTTATAAAACAAAGCCGTGATATATGTACAAACATTTCTATGATGACAACTATCTAATTGGTTAACATTAAATAAGAACCATTATTGATCATAACGCTAATAGTTTGCTTTGAAAATCTAAGTTCCCTCGCCCATTGCGGTCTCCTGTGTGTATCTCGCAGGCCCTTCGACGAACATGTTCGTAAGGGACAATGATCACTCTAAAGCACACCAGAAGTTTAGCAAACGAATGGACAAGAGACACGAACTTTTACAACATCGTTTATTGAAACAATCAACATAATATTAGGAACCAAGAAACCAATTGTTTATGTTATACTTATTATTAGTTTAAGATGGAGATCTAGGATCCTTCCATACCATAAGTGATCCACAAACCATCACTCAAGCTACACCGATCAGTGATCTATTCTTTATATTACGGTACGTTAAACACTTGAATCACAATCATGGGTGGGTGTCTGTCAATAATGTTGACCTTGTATTCGCTGTGATGTAAAGCTCAATGTTATTGTCAGTGTGGTTAGAGGACGACTTTCCCATTGTAAGCCTTTAATGGGGATAATAGATGATGTCATTATTGTTGTTATTGTCAGTGTGGTTAGAGGACGACTTTCCCATTGTAAGCCTTTAATGAGGATAATAGATTATATCATTATTGGTGTTGAAGAGCAACATACGTTATTTAGAAGAACATCATTTAGCTTCAGATTTCCCCCGAAACATGGATCGGAACACAGCTTTGTACTTGGAGCTCATGGAGTAATAGACAAAGATATTGACACTGGCATTGATTGCTTGACAAATGTGAGTAGTACTAGCTAACACGTGCTGAATTTCCGGTGCTTCTTCGAATTTTTGAAAAATATAAAGAAAAATCAAGTATGGGCCATAACCCAGGAAGTAAATAAGCACTATGATAAGAATCATTTTCACCACTTTCAAATCCGCTTTTTTCATCGAACCGTCTTTGTTGGCACTTGCAGCGGCTTTCTGTCGCCATTTTGTTTTTTGAATCAACTTGAAAACCAGGATGAAGGAGGAAAGGACCAGAATTCCGTTGCCCGTATATCCCAGGACTCGCTGAATGACTGGGATCACTTCATAAGCTGCCAGCGATACAGTTGGATATGAGTCAAATAAAACGGTCTCGTTATGGTAGCGCTCTAATACCGTTGTGTAATATTCTGGAATTCTCAGAAGGATAAGCGTAACGGAAATGATAACAATTGCAGCCTTTGTTCTGGACACTGTAACGATAGATTTCACTTTGAGTGGAATGGCAATGCAAAGACAGCGTTCAAAGGCAGCGATCACAATATACCAGCCACCTAGACGAAGGGCTACCGTATGAGGAGTGTCCGCTGCCATGTATGCTATCAATCCGATTATTCGAGGTTCAGCGCCCAACCTTTGGACGTAAGCGTTCTCGTAGCTTTTCTGAATAAGGCCCGTAAAACAGGTAAATAAATCACTAACTGAATTAGCAAAAAGTACAACTGTTACAGAGTCGTGAAAGCCTTGCCGTTTGAAAACGATCATGTTGATGATTGCAGCAAAATGTCCAAAAATCAACAAAACTGGGCTTATGCCTAGAGTCACGACTAAAGACAAATAGTAACAAAATATTTTGATGAAAGGCTTATTACTGAAGTCGTCCATGTCTTCGTGATAAGGTATCTGCATCGTATTATTATCTGGCATTATTATCTGATTGAAGGATGACGCCATATTGAAATCGTTTAGGTTATACGCTTAGTTCTTGAGTTGTATGGTTCTAGATTGACAGCGCTGTTGATGGTTGATCTGTCCTTCCTCTACAGTTATAAACGTTGACACTACCGCTGATGTTTGACCAAAATATCAGTTCCTCCTTTACAGTTTCAGACTTTAACTGTATCGTTGATGGATGGAACAAAAATAAATCAGTTCTTCCTTTACAGCTTTATAATGTGAATGCTATCGATGATATCTCTTCATATGATCTTCACATTTCGTTTATATTTTGTTGGTGTACCAATGTGAATGTGGTTTTGCCTTGTCTGTTACCGTTGTTTCTAGAGAATTCTTCACTGAAATGAGAAAGTGTTTGGAAATGGAAAATGTATTACATCCATAGAATCAACAAGTGATTTACATACAGAAGAATTTCTATCCTCCACGTTTCCCCTCCAAGTGTACACTCGCAAGACTTTGCGTCATTACACATTTCTTAGGATGGCCCTTTCACACAACTTCCTGAGGAACGTACATCAGGGCAGAAGATTGATTATCAGCACTTTTCTGCCGTACAACACCTTTTACCGCCTAGTGTGACACTCTTTTACACATAAAATACATTGACAATACGTCATGTGAAGTGACAATACGTCATGTGAAGTGGCAATACGTCATGTGAAGTGACAATACGTCATGTGAAGTGACAATACGTCATTTGAAGTGGCAATACGTCATGTGAAGTGGCAACACGTCATGTGAAGTGGCAATACGTCATGTGAAGTGGCAACACGTCATGTGAAGTGACAATACGTTATGTGAAGTGACAATACGTCATGTGAAGTGATAATACGTCATGTGAAGTGACAATACGTCATGTGAAGTGACAATGCGTCATGTGAAGTGACTATGACAAGGGCTCATTATTGTGGTTTCATTTAGCCACATGATAATAGATCTACCTTTTATGTTTCTAGATTATTCTTAGATCTAGAACCAAGATTTAGAGATGGTTAAGCTTAATGTCACTGATCTTATTATTTAAAGGTTTTTATTATGAGTGATATATTGTATTTTTCTGTAATTCTGATCAAATTTGTCAGGCAACAGCCATCTGTGGATCTTGGTCCTAGATCTAAACAGAAAAATCAACTTTTATTTGTAAATGAATTGATAGTAATGATAAATAATTTGTATTAAATCTGAATATGTGTATACAAAAAAATAGCTATAAAAATAACAATTAAATAGACGTTGCCTGAATGATCACTATTAACCTGTAGAGTAGGTTGTAGATAGGGACTATAGTCTGCTAGAAATGCAGTTAAAAAGTAGTCCCGGTGTTAGGATGTGGGAAAACTATTAATAGAATAAGGGATGTGTTCACAGGAAGGATGTTAAAACTATAATCATACGCTAATAATATATTACATAGGTAAACAAAGTGAAGCACTCAAAGGAAAATATACAAGAATTTATGATAAACAAGCATGTACCATCTGAAATTGTCTAAAGAACCATGGTCTATTTACATTTACTGAATTTGTATAGATTGTTTTGAAAAGTCATTTTGAAAGTTTAGACCTAGGCTGTTCCTTTAATCAATTTTTATTTTCGCACATTTCTGAAGAATGCACACCGTGTGAAGATATTATTTCTTTCCTGCTTACTTGCCTTCATTCGTGTAGACTTTCATTATTGTCTTTCAATAGAACGCGGTAGCCTAAACATGCTTATCATTGTCTTCCAACTCACCCGTTCGTTGAGCGAGTAACCATGCCAGTTATTAATAACATTGTAAAACTTCAAATGGATTTAATTATACTTTCTTGTCGCCTATTATATTTAGAGGCCGTCAAACTCAAGTCATTGTTTTAAGGCCTGTGTCCACGGCTCTAATCATCATTCTAATTCTCGATTCTAAAATAGAATCCGCTGGCTTTCTAAAATTTGGTTCTAATTTGCTTTCACGTTTCCACGGGGCCTAAAACACGTTCTAAATTTGATTCTAATAAGCAAGCCTTGCTTTCTATTTTGTTTTCTATTTCCGGCGTCCTTTCTAATTCAAAATGGCGACCGCTCACGACTACGTTGACTTCAGTTCAAGCGAAGAAGAAGCTATTGCTGCTGTTGTCCTTGTTCAATGTGGAAATGAAACAAGGAAAAGGAAGAAAAAAAACGATGTGGGTGAGGCCCTGGGTTTTGCGAAGGCCAGACAAGGGAGCATACGCAAATCTACTACAAGTAACGAGCCAGATCTAGGGCCCGAGGCCTGTGATGACTCTAGATCTAGATCTGCTGCTTGCTTGATGAAGGTTCGACACCCTGAAGCTCCCCATTGTTGTCTTTTGAAAGAATGAATGAGAATGAATGGCACGAGCCAGATCTAGGGCCCAAGGCCTGTGATGAACATGTAAAATTAGAAACGAAATAGGCAAGGAAATAGAACATGTTCTAAACGGCGAATTCACTCAAAATTAGAATCGGAAATACTGACGTTCTAATTTCGATTCTATTTTAGAATCGTTGAAACGCCCTATCGAAAAGTAGAGAGTAAGAATGAGAACCGTAGAAACAGAACGCGTTGCTTTCTAATTTTGATTCTATTTTAAATCCGTGGACACGCACTTTCTAATTTTTGAGCGATTCGAAAAAAATTAGAACCGTGGACACAGGCCTTAAGATAAATTTAGAAAAACGACAGTGACAATGGCCCCATACCAGAAACATAAAACAAGATGACATTAGTCACAAAACAAGATGACATTAGCCACAAAACAAGATGACATTAGCCACAAAACAAGATGACATTAGCCACAAAACAAGATGACAATAGCCACAAAACAAGATGACAATAGCCACAAAACAAGATGACATTAGCCACAAAATAAGATGACAATAGCCACAAAACAAGATGACAATAGCCACAAAACAAGATGACATTAGCCACAAAACAAGATGACAATAGCCACAAAACAAGATGACAATAGCCGTTTTAGGAGAGGCAGAACTTCAACTTATCGCTACAAAGAATTATGAAAAAATAAAATAAAATGAAAAGATAGAGTAAATTTAACTTAGAAAGTGGTGAAGGCAGGAAATTTCGGAAATATTCTTACACAATTTAGATGGCTTAATCTTGACTCTAGTTTATGTCAAATATAACATTATATCAACTCACGATGGGCATTCAAAATAAATACCACCATTACCTGACTTCTCTCCCAACCAATGTTTCCCCGTCCTCAACTGCCATTCTCAACCTCCCAAATCAAATTCCACCCATCAATGATATTAACAATAATTTAAGAAATCATAAGAATTATTTTTTTAAATCCCAAACCTTTAATAAAGCAAACGACATCAAAGCTAAAAATATCTGATGCCTACATTTAAAAGAAGAGAAAAAAAAAAAAAAAAAAAAAAAAGAAAAATGGAAAATACCAATATAAAACAAAGCATAAATCTAGTGGTGGAACAATGTCATTCAGGGCCTCCCCCGCCAGATGAACAAAGGGTTCCCAACAAAAATACAAAGAAAAAAGAAGAAGACAGAATTCAAAGTGGGCCCCTTGCACCAAAGCCTCCTAAAATTGGGCCGCGAGTTGGTTTGGGTGTTATGGCCTTAATAACACATCATAAACAGCCCTAAACATCTATTATAAAAACAAAACAAATCACATATAATAATAACAAGGAAAGTACATGCCATTGGTCTAGCTGTACCAGCGGTATCCCTACATATCGCAATTGGATCAGTTGTCTTTTTAACAATTCAACATCAACATTGTTTATTTTTCATATATATATAAATATATATATATATACACGAACTGTACTATATTTCTTATTACACCTAGTATTGTTTTACTACTCTGCATGATAGAAATGAGTGGGATATAATGTGTAACTAATTTATCATGAATGTATGGATGAATGTTAACCCCACGGCTATTTTCAATGCAATTATTATTATGTTGAGTGATTAATAAACATATACGTATACATATATAATATCTACAGATATCGGTGTGAAACGACGCATTAAAAGATAATCACCCGTGCCCTGAAGATGTGATCTAGTCACTTTGTTATTATGAGCAGAGTCAAGAAAAAGTCTGGACAAGTAATTGACCCAGAAACCAACGAAGAGCAGAGGATCCCTGGAGTTCGCCACCAAAGAGTAGGTCATGCGCACGAGCGGGGAATTACAATTTTCCCCGCCATCATTCCCGCAAACGACGTCCAAAACATAAACAACAACGTGAACACGGGACCCTATGGATACAGTCAGAGCGCGGGAAATTTGAACCAAGGAAGAGAAATTGCCAATCGAAGACTGGCCAGGAACCAGAGAAGGATCGGTGTCGTGCGACGGCCAAGTCATGACCAAAAACAAGTGGAAAGAAGTCGCGGAGTGCCGAGGTGGCAGCAACTTTATTCAACGCGCACGTCCAAAAGCTGCACCAAAGAGTGCGATATTCTCGGCTCGGGCCAGGCGTCTTCGAGAGAGGGGACCCGCGTCCACGGATCCGCTGATTTTTTGCAGGAGTTGATCAGCGACGAAAGTTCCACCTCTGAGGATTGCGATGGAAATAATCTGTCGGATTACGACAACTTGGTTGGAATGCCAGACTGCCAGTACGAAGATGGCTTCAACGACTGTAGTTTGCCCGAATCGAGCAACGTGCCCTCGACTTCGTACCCTTATTCCCGTGACACTTTCCATGGACGTGGCCAGCGTTCAATTATCGAGTGCCTAACGTCGACCCCGAGAAGCGTCAGCTACATATCGAATAGCGATTGCAATGAAGGGGACACAATTCGGGACTGCGATATCAACCCGTTCGAGTACGACAGTCTGGAGGATACATCGATGAACCAAACCGAGTCCATCTCTATTCATCTAAACATATCCCAAGTGACTACAGAGTCCAGCGAGGTGCAGACTCAGTTTTACGAAGACAACAACAGGGTTCTCAGTCAAATTTCGAGTGTGACTGGAAATCAAGGCCCGTGCTCTGAAACGCGCGAACCCTTACACCCAACGAAGAGCGAACGTTTAAAGCTTGAAATTCCATCTATGGAAAAGAAAATTGACAAATTGGACAACGTACGAGGAGACTCCTCGAGCATTCTTATGAAAAACTATCTTTGCCAAATGCCCATCGGGTCCCAAGAGATGGACGCTAATTGCAGCGGGCAGTCGTACAGCTACCTTACCGAAACCGAGACTCCAGGAAAAGAAAGCGCGGCTATTGATGAAAGTCCAGTGATAATGTTGCAGATAAGTCACGAGAAGGAGAGCAAGTACGAGAGACGCGATCACAACGATGTTTACTACCAAGACGGCACGCTGGTGGATGTCATGGACGACGTCGAGGACATCCACATGAGAGAGAAGCCCGTCGCTTCTCCAGATGTGAACTTTGCAACGTGTCAAAGCGATGCTATCGAGAAGAAAACTGCAAGGGGAACGGCCGAGACGGTTGGAAACGCTCCTGACACCGAATCGATGGATAAAGAAGAAATCATATCTTTGTTCAATGATTCGGAGGATGAGATCGATAAGGCGAAGAAAGGGAGTGCCGGGATAGTTTCTGAGGACAAAGTGTCCAACGGTGATAATCGGAGTCATGATTTGGGAAAGGCTGGAATTGGTAAAGATAATCGGAGTCATGATTTGGAAAAGGCTGGAATTGGTAAAGATAATCGGAGTCATGATTTGGGGAAGGCTGGAATTGGTAAAGATAATCGGAGTCATGATTTGGGAAAGGCTGGAATTGGTAAAGATAATCGGAGTCATGATTTGGGGAAGGCTGGATTTGGTAAAGATAACGGGAAAATGGCGAGTGACAATAATGCGAGTCCTGTCGAAGCCCTTAATAATTCAGAAGCAGAAGACCGTTATGACGCCCTGTCACCGAATACATCCATGTCCGTATCCCCGAGAAATGAACGGCAGTCGGACGTTGAGTACTTCACTGAATCCGATGAGATGATGAACGATGGTGTCGTTACATTACCATGCTGTTCTATGGACCCGAACGACACTGAAGAAGAAGCATGGTTTGATGAAGTAAAAAGGTTAGGTGAAGAAAGTATTTGCTTTGATGGAAGAAAGCAAAACGAGGAACCAGGCACGAGTAATGAAACAAGATTGGAAGAACCAAGGTCGGGATGCTTGCCGGATGATAGCGTGAAATGCGCCATGAATGATCTAACGGGAAACAATTTAGATCTAGGGGATGTCAAGATGTCCAATCATGGGCAAAGCGCAGCGTCACTTGCAAAAGAAGAGGTGACCACGACCGGGGCGTCCACATATGGTCCGACAAAATCGTCGTTGGATGAAACAAAGCATCCAGAAATTAAAAACAAAAGAGTAACGATCGATTCTGTTAAAAAAAGCGACATTGATAAAACAATTTCAAGCGGACCCACTCCTCCGTCTGGCACGCGCATGCGCGTAGGTAAAATCAAGAAAGTAACAACCGACGATTACGAAAGCCCCCATGAAGCAAAATCCCACAAGCCCGATTTCTTGTCGTTCTTGTTAAGTTTAAAAGACGAATCATCCGAGAACCAAACGGTAGAAACGAGTACTACCAGAAAGCCTAAGCAGACTCACAAACCTACCATGGAACACACGATCCCAAATGTTGAACCAAATTTCAAGGAGGAAAAGGAACGCGACAAGGAGGAGAACACAGCACGAAACGAGCCAAGGTTTCCTCGGGGCGTTGACACTGCTCCTAGCTGGGCGCCCACGCCAAGCCTGTCTATGGAAAACATACAAGCGTTAAATAGATTCAAACGCTTAATGACCTCGAAAAGAAAGAACAAACCTCCAAAGCAAAAACGAAAGCCGAAAAAAACCGCACGAAAGAAGAAAGTACAATTTTCAGCCAATGCTCCATCAAAAACGACTGGACAACTTAGTTCTAAACCGTCATCGTCTTCCGAGGAAGAACAAGAAATGGAGAGGGAGCGATATCTTGAAGAAAAAGAAGGGAAAACAAAAAATGAAATTGCAAAACCGGAAGGAGAGAAGGAGCAAGTTGGCGATCATACAGAATCCGGTGACGCCGACAAAGAAGAAAGCAACAGAAGATATGAAGAGTACGATACAACGCTGAGGGACCTTTCTCGCTACAATTATATCGACGCCTTGATTGAAGATCGGGGAATAGAAGAAATGTTGAGGTTAGAAACGATGCTGAATTATCTAGAGCCAAAGCTAAAGACTGAGCACAGTAAAAGATCAAAAATGGTCACGAAGTCTGGGACAAAAATGGCGGCTGATGCTGCTTCCTCCGGGGATCAGATAGTTGTGACAGAATCAAACATTCGCATTCAAAGAGTGGCTCAAACAGCCCCATCTATCATCAACCAATCGCGGCTTGGTACGCTTCGATTACGACGTGATTCGAGCAAGAGTAAGGAGTTGGGAATGTGGGAGCATGAAAATCCCCAAATATATGCAGAAATCTGGCCGGAGCAGGGAGATATTTTGGAAGGAAAACCGCCGGCGATGGCTTATGCTTTGGATAAAGATGAAAAAGACCGGGAAAAAGAGATGGCCTGTGTAATAGAACCCGACGCTGAAACAAACGAGGAGTCGGACAAAAAAGCTCAAGCTGATATGCAAATGACCTATTTAGACCTGCTGCAGTCGAAAGAGTTAACGGTACCAACACCCTTTAACTCTGATAGGAACTTAAGTCCGCGGAGGAAAACTAAATCCGTCGGAGATTCTTCGCTTCTTCACCCCGCATCTCGTTCCAATATCGGCGATCGTTTCAGAAAAGCGCGGTTGGTGTCTTGCAGAAGAAGGGCTGATTCGACTTCACGATCTGAATCGCAAGAGTCAAAGAAAATGATAAGTTTTTGCCTCGACGACGATGCTGGTCAGGAGGATCACTGGTCTACTTCCGTCAGCACGATGTTGCTACGTGCGGAGAAGGTAAAGAAGGAAAACAAAGGTAATGCTGACAACAGATTCCCCAGGTCAGACTCAGCCGACGTCGTGCACCCTGTTCAAGGCCAGGGAGCAGGCTTTCTGAGCCACCTTCTCGAACAAGACAGGCAAGAGCAAAGGCACAGGTCGAGGATTTCTCACGGTGACAAGGAACGATCAAAATCCAAAAAAAGGCGCAAACGAGTTAATAAGACTGAACAAAATTCCCAATGTCGCTACCGGTACAGCAGAAATATCCCTGACGAAATGCCCCTACAAAAGCTTCCTCAGATCCTTAGCGCTGAAAATTTTGAGCCATCTCCCAACTCTGCAGGAATACTCAAAATAAAAACAAGCGCATCGCTGGCTGCACAACGACGGGCATTCTTGACTCATTTCAGAATTGGAACCCTTTTAAAGGCAAACGAGGCAGGGGCACAGGCCAAATTTAAGTCAATGCGCTATGGAAAACCATGTTCTGGTCCAAGCTCAAGGTGGGACGATCGTCCTATTGGAAACGGCGTGGCTATGACTGCGGCTGCGAGAAATTCACTTTTTCCAAGAGTCAGAAACGTGAAATCAACATCGGAGAAACAAGAGGATGGAGCATCGTGCAACTTTATTCTCGATCGCTACTCGGACGTCTTCCAGTACTACAACGCGCCCTTTCTGAAGGAAAGGCGGACGTCCGTTCAAGACGTCTTTTCTAATCGAAACTCAAACGCTTTAGGAGCTGGGTCACGTGGATGGGAATTTCCGGTGGGGTTTGGAGAGCGTGGTCGTATAACGGAACCTTTCCAACAGGACAGTGTGTTTGGTATCACTGTGCCTAAACGTTCGACAAAGTCGGTGACTTTTAATCTTGATCCGCAAACAACAATCGAATCCAATAAGCAGTGCTGCTCAAATATCAAGAGAATGCCACATATATACTTAAAATACGGCATAGTCGATGATGCGGATTCTTTAACTCTTATGGACTACAATCTGCACCACAGTGACGACAAGGAATTGATTGAAAATGAATGTGAAGAAATTTTAGCTGCGCCAACAAATAAGTTACAAGAAACCGATGAAATAAACCAATACGCGGACTCCAAGACCGAAAATTGCAAATTGCTGAAGGAAATCGAAAAAGAAATAATGGAACAGAATAATCCCGATAGATGCCTAGAGAAGGTTCAAGAGCGTAAATCCATCATCAAAAATGTAAATACAAACAGAAGTACCAAGAAAAACAGGGCCAAAGACAACGAGTCAAAAGAGACACGAAAAGAAAGTTTTAAGAATAATATAATGAGTAACATTGGAGCAAAGTGGGCAAGCCAATCCTTGGCGAGCCGAATTAGACTACAGAAAAAGTACCAACAAAGGCCCGACACAACCCCGAGGGACAACGATGAACAAATCGATGTTAAGTCTCTAAACATATTGGTCACGGGAAAGCCAATCCATGCTTGCAAGCGGCTAAATACGAAACCATTGTCACAACACAAACTGCAAACGCAACTCATGTCATCGCTGAATGCAAAAATGTGGCGCGATTTGGGCTTCTGGAAAATGTCTGGAATAGACATGTTTGTAACCGGAAAAACTATGGGACCACCACCAGACGGCAATGAAACTTCAACTGGAAAAAGAATTAGGGAAAGAGGAGACATACCTTGCTGTCCATCCCTGGAAAGTCAAAATGAGAGTGATGAGGAGCTTATCGACCGCGTGTGTCAGGCTACAACGGGGAAATCTCAGACCTCGAGGAGTCCCAAGCAGCGGAAGGCTAGATTCATACGAAAGGATTTTTTGCGCATGCTGCGCAAACCAGATTTAGTATGGTATATCAATTTGAATGAAGAAAACCTCAAGAACAGCCTTCGGACTGTGACCCACAAAACCCATTTCCTGCCGGTGTTCCAAATTGCATCCGTGAAACCAGCCTCAGTGTTAAAAGGCATCGTTTTACTCCATTTCTGTACCGATCCAGAAAAATTCGATCCCTACATGACATATGGATCAGATGATGACGAGGAGGAGGAGGAGGCCAAGTCTATCTTTCTCTTCTATACCCCTGAAACTGAAGACAGCTTTGCTAGGTATGCCGTACCTTTCATTAAGCAATATATGTTTTCCTATAGTAAATATGTAATTCCAAAGCTTTGTTAAGAGCTTACTCTAAAACTATCTAGGCATAATTTGACAATTGGGACAAAGTTTGAGCAAAATGCCAAAATAATAATAATAATAATAATAATAATAATAATAATAATAATAATAATAATAATAATAACAATAATAATAATAATAA